>CAUYQG010292172.1:0-12172 GCA_963574415.1 Tarsius wallacei
CTGTAGTTCCAGCTACTTGGAAGGCTGAGGCGGAAGGATCGCTGGAGCCCAGCAGGTCGAGGCTGCGGTGGCCGGGAGCGGCCACTGCACTCCAGTCTGGGCGACAGAGTGAGACTCCAACTCAAAAAAAAAAAAAGAAAAGTGGGCAAAGGACTTGTACAGACACTTCTCAAAGTAAGATGTCCAAGCAACAAACAAACATCTGAAAAATTGCTCAACTTCACTAATCATCAGAGAAATGCAAATAAAAAGTGCAATAAGATACTACTTCACACCAGTCAAGATGGCTATGATTAAAAAGCCAAAAAAACAATGGGTGTTAGCAAGGCTATGGAGAAAAAGGAATACTTCTACACAGTTGGTTAGAATGTAAGCTAGTTCGGCCTTTGTGGAAAGCAGTGTGGTGGTTTCTCAAAGAACTAAATATTAAGCTACCATACAACCCAGCCATTGCACTCCTGGGAATACGGCCAGAGGAACACAAATTACTCTACCAAAAAGACACTGCATGCATATGTTTATTGCAGCACTATTCACAATAGCAGAAATATAGAGCCAGTTCAAATGCCCACCCAAAGTGGTCTGGATAAATAAAATGTGGTACATATGCATGATGGAATACTACAGAGGCATAAAGAAGAACAAAGCCATGTCCTTTGCAGTAACACAAATGCAGCTGGATGCCATCATCCTAAGTGAACTACTAAGGAAACAAAAAACTGAATATTGCATGTTCTCACTCATAAGTAGGCAACAAACATTGGTAACACAGTCATAAGAGCAGGAACAACAGATAATGGGCACTGTTAAAGCAAGGAGGGAAGGAAGGAAGATAAGGTGTTCACAACCACCCATTGGGTACCATGTCTACTAACAGGTGGCGAGAGGGTCTGACGGAAGACCAAACTTTTCCTTCACACACTCTACTTATATAGCAAATCCTCACAAGTACCCCATGACTCTAAAATTTATAAATATAAAAATTTTTGGCCGGGCTCGGTGGCTCAGCCTATAATCCCAGCACTTTGGGAGGCCAAGGCAAGTGAATTGCCTGAGCCTGCGGGTTCGAGACCAGCCTGGGCAACTTGGCTAGACCTCATCTCTACAATAAGTCAAAAATTAGCTGGGTGTGGTAGTGGACACCTGTATAATCCAGCTGCTTGGAAGGCTGAAGTGGAAGGATCGCTGGAGCCCAGCAGGTTGATGCTGGGGTGGCCATGAGTGTGCCACTGCACTCCAGCCTGGGCAACAGATTGAGACTCCAACTCAAAATAAATTTTTTTTAAACAAAAAAGATAAATTTCTAAAATTGCTTACTGCCAAGGAGCTAGAAATTTAATTGTAATTGATTGACAGAAGAGTTAAAGTTGCTTATGAAATTTGAACTCATCTAAGTTGGCAACTTGCCTTTTAATTGTCATACAAAACACTTGTGGAAATGTTTCTAGACATCAATTATAATTCAATGGTGTTTTGCAAACAGCAGGTTGTTGCTAAGGGATTTACTTAAAAAAGAAGAGAGGGAAAGAAAACAAAATGGAAAGAGGAAAGGAGAAGAGAAGAAAGAAACAAGAGAAAGGAAAGGAGGAAGAAAGAATTTAACATTCAAGTTTTCTCCATCATTGAAAACACAAGCAGAAAACTGGATCAAAGCTTTACATTGTTGCATATTTAGACCTTACCTTTATTTTTTTTTTTTAATCAAAAAGAAGCCGAGCTTTGTCCTCTCTCTCTCTCATTTATTTTCCTAATGTTTTCTACCAAGCTACTCATGCAGAACGCAGAACAGCATCTGTAACCCAAGCATTCTTCTGCAACAGCTCAGAACCCAAGTCTGATCTGGGTTCAGGGCTATAATTTAGAGCTATTAACTTCTAGTTTTGTCTTCAGTCTACTAGGTCCAACCCTGGACAGGTACTAGAGTTTATTAAAACCTTTTGTCAAACTGGTAGAGGAATGAAAATCAACTAAAGCATTTGGTCTGAGATGAGGGATTTCAGAACACTTGGAAAGTCAAAGACACCATGGCACTGTCCCACCTGCTCATTTAAAAGTGCAATCTGAGAAGTAAGTATTCCATGTTTTCTATGTTTTTGCTAAAGTGAAATACAGTTTTTTAAACCACAGGAAACCCAGGGATCTTCCAATGATGGATTTGGGAGGTGGAGAAGGGAAGAAAAGGAGAGAACATCTTCAAGTGGAACTATTTGTGTAAAAATGGAATGGAAATACTGAGATGCTTCAGAATGTTGAAACAACCACTGAACTGGAACCAGAACTCCCAATTTGGTTCTGCGTGACCTTAGGAAAGTCACTGTTCTCTAGACATCAGTTTTCTTGTCTACTAAATTAGGGGATTGAATGAGAAGGTGTTTGGGCACAGAAAATGACTCCCCAGAGAATGGTGCTTTATCGTGCTGAGTGCTTTGAAAATGGAAAAACCTCAGAAATAAGCCTCATATCTAAGGTGAGCTCAGGAAAGATAGAAACCTTTCATGGAACAGAAGGACAAAAACTCACTTGATCTTGATCTTCCGTATGACTGCAAATTGTAAAAGTGGTGCCTCATGATCCGTCTGACCTTTTATTTATTTTATTTTTTTTATTTTTTTGAGTTGGAGTCTCACTCTGTCGCCCAGACTGGAGTGCAGTGGCCACTCCCAGCCACCGCAGCCTCGACCTGCTGGGCTCCAGCAATCCTTCCGCCTCAGCCTTCCAAGTAGCTGGAACTACAGGCGCATGCTACCACACCCGGCTAATTTTTGATTTATTGTAGAGATGAGGTCTCGCCAAGTTGCCCAGGCGGGACTCGAACCCGCGGGCTCAGGCAATCCACTCACCTCAGCCTCCCCAGGCGAGGGATTACAGGCTGAGCCACCGAGCCAGGTTCCGTCTGACCTTTTAGGTTTTAAGCAGGAAGTGTCAGAAAAGTTAACACAGAGATAACTGGCTTGTGGCAAATATTTTATAAAAAACCAAAAAGAAAGAAAGAAAGAAGCCAAAGATTCTCTCTCTGACCTTTTCCTGCCTCCCAGTCTCTCTGATTCTTTTTTTAGAAGCACCTGAAGAAACTCTGGAATTCCCTTATCTAAGAAATCTTTGTTCCAGAAAAAAAAAAAAAAAAAAAAAAAGCAATTTTCTTAAGACCTACCCCACCTTAGGAATTTCATCAAATAGCCAGGAAATATCAACCCTGAGAAGCGAAAAGAATGGGAGTTGTCAACATGCCCTGACAGAATTTTTACGTGTTGTCCTGAGGATAGCTGGGAGAGATTACCTGGAAGACTTTATCAGCATAATAAGACAACCTTTGTTCACAGTGAAGTTTCACCCCTCACCTTCCTGACTCCTCAGAGGAATTTTGTCATTTACTTCTATATTCCCATCTCTCACCTCCTCTATATAGAAGGGTATATAAGCATCTGTACTCCACTAGGCTATTGGGTAATCATCTCACTCAATTCCCCTGTTCTTTACGTGTTCGATAAGTCTGTATATCTCTTTCTCCTATTGATCTGACTTTTGTCGGTTCATTTTCAGGGAACTTTCAGAGGGTGAAAAGCAAAGCTCTCTCTTTGCTCCTACAATGGTTTTATATATATATATAAAATAGCTCTACAATGTTATATAATAGCTCTACAATATTATATATATATATATATAATATCTCTACAATGTAAACAAAGATACCAGATACTGAAGTCTTTTCTAAAACCTCAAATAGTAATTTAGAAAGATTTTGTTTTTAAAGTCTGACCATAAGAAGTGAGCTCCAGGAGATAAATTTTCTTAGCACTAGAGCTAACTAAGACTGGGGGTACATTCCCAAGCTACTCGAGGGCACTTCAAGAGCACAGAGCTACCACGAAAACATGAGATACTTCTGGTTACTACTAGTTGGGCACCTGGTGAGAAAACTCCTGCAACATCTCATCACATGTTCTTCCCTCTGGCCTTGTCCTTCAAAGTTCAGTCAAATGAAACATTGCTTATAAGTCTTTTGTTGGACACAGAACAAGTTGGATGGGATATATTAATTCAGAAGTTTTCTCCTAGGTAAGAGAGAAATTACATATAGGTAGTACCTGTCTATTATCCTCTTAAGTTTATCAGGCCAAGTTTGTAAACCAAAGGCATGCAAATTTGCAGCATGGGAGAAAAGCAGTGTCTCTAAGACAAGCTCCATTCATTCTGTGGATGAAGGCCTAGGGCAAAGAACCCAAAGAAGCGGAAAGAAAAAAAAAGAAAAAGAAAAGGCCTAGAAAAGGCAAAGAACCCAAAGAAGAGGGAGGAAAAAGAAAAAGAAGTGGGGGGTGGGAGAAATAGTTATCCAGGAGGAGAAGGGGAGACTGGCAGAGAAGAAAATGCCAGGAAAAGAGAGTCCAGGTCTGTCCACCCCAGATATCTACTCCACCACGAGCCCTGCAGCCAGAGTTATCTTTCTAGAATAGACATCTGATCACCTCATTGCCCTGCTATGAACACACGCATTTTTACTAGCATAGTCTAAGTTCCTTAATCAGCTAGCAGAATCCTTCCTGGCCTGGCACTAAAACCATGTGATGTCCCATCTCCCCAACCCAGGAACTCCAGCCACAGCCAACTCCTCACAGGCTCTCTCAAGTCTCTGCTGTGATACATTTAAAAATGTTTAGGCTGGGCTCAGTGGCTCAGCCTGTAATCCCAGCACTTTGAGAGGCCGAGGTGAGTGGATTGTCTGAGCCCGCAGGTTCAAGACCTCCCCGGGCAACTTGGCGAGACCTCGTCTTTACAATAAATCAAAAATTAGCCAGGTGTGGTAGCATGCGCCTGTAGTTCCAGCTACTTGGAAGGCTGAAGTGGAAGGATCGCCAGAGCCCAGCAGGTCGAGGCTGCGATGGCTGAGTGCCACTGCACTCCAGTCTGGACAACAGAGTGAAACCCCAACTAAAAAAAAAAAATGTTTAATCTCTGCTGTGGACAACCATCTGTCTTGTCTCATCTTTTAAGGGGCCACTCAGGGACCACCACTACTTTGACATTTTTCCCAGCTACCTTTTGTGTATTGGCCTTGTTTATCACATGGTATTTAATTAAGTTTAATTTAATTAACAAAAATGTATCCCCACCAGAGCCTCTCAGGATGGTTTGGAGATAGGAGCTTGGGTAAGTTTATCTTTATATCTTTGGTCTCCATCCTATAGTTTAGCACAAAATGTAAGTACAAGAATGTTTAAAAGGAAGGAATAAATGAGGATAGAGGAGAATTAAGATAAAAGAAGAGGGATGGGAGAAACAGGGAAAGAAGGAAGAACATAGTACAGTCCTAAATTCAATCTGTTTCCATATCCACTGGTAGAGAAGTTGTATTGAGAACTTCCAGAATGTCAGTAACTCTAAATTTTCTCAATATCTCCTGTTGGGGTTTGTTTTAAATATTTTAGAAACCCAGAATTAGGGTGAAGGAGAAATGTCATTTGGATTTCAGGGGACTGCTGGGTGTTGGTTGCTAGCAAATAACTACTGATGTCAACTTATAACTGCTTTCTGCTGCCTCTGGGGGCTCACACTGTCACTGCTAGGAAGAATGCCATCTATTGAAATGGAAAATCCAGAGCAAGTCTTGGACAAAAGTGAAAATATCTTCCCCACAAAGGAAAACAAAAATTAGCATTAATCACCTTTTGGCCAAAAGATTGTCAGATGAATGAACAATCTCTAAAACTGGCTTTCAAAAAATAGGATTACATTTAGAGGTCATCATTTCTTCCATGACTCCTTAAAGAAGAAATTTTCTTTTCAGACAGCCTTACAGAATGATCTGGGCAACTGCATTGTGTGGTTAAATTAGAAGTCCCAAGTTAGTCCCAGATCTACAGCTGATTTTGTGTGTGATCTTGGTCTAATCATTTAATCTAATAATCAACCTTAACTTTTTATTCCACGGTAGGAGGGATTTAGATTTCAGCTACATGAAATTTTTTAGGGCTTATTTAATGCATAAAAGTCATCAATTCTTGTAGTAAAACCTATTTGTCCAAAGATCATATAATTCAAAATAACTCCTCTTTTTTTTTTTTTGAAAGCAGGATTTATTGAGAGGACAGAAAAGCTCCCATAGTGGAAGGGGACCCAAGGGGGTTGCCCCAAAGTAACTTCTCTTGTCCCCTCCTTTTGCTGTTAACATATTAGATACCTAAATAGTAAGTGAAAACCTGTTTCTTCCTGTTCTTAATGTTTTAAATTAAATTGAGTTCCATCAACTTGCAATTCATTATACTGAAACCTTAACTCACTCCCATACTGCCCTAAAAGGGTTAAAGATATTTCCTTAAATGGTAAGTTTATAACCTGAGAAATAAATCAAGTCCTCTGATTATCAGGCATCAAATTATATTGTAAGGTTTTAAATACATATAGTCTGTTTAATTCTTTGATCCTTTTTAAGACAGGCTGGACATAAAGGCTTAGCAACCTAAAATGCTATAAATCAAATAAACAAGATAGGCATAAAATGTCACAGTAAACTCAAAAATCAAAGTAAAAAAAAAAACTTCAATTGCTTTTGACAAACTCAAAGGGCAACTTCTTCCTGCTGGGAAGGATTAAGAAAGTTCAATTCCCTTAAGAACAGCAAATGATTAGCTAGAGCGACCCATCTATCTGTATGGGTCAACACTCCTTTCCGGACCAACAGAGCAAGAAAGAAATCAAGTCTCAGCACAGCAGGAAGCTGCCTGCCTGGGTTCCCCTTTCTGACGGGGCCCTGTTATGGCCACTCTTTATCCCATCACATCATTGCTACCTCTGCTGATTTTCTAACAGAGATTGGCAGTCTCTCTTGTACCCCAGAGCAACCCAGAAAGAGACCCACATGCAGCTTAGCAAACTTCTCAAAAGCATTGATCCTAAGAATTTCAGCCAAAAAAAGAACAACAAAACAACAACAATGACAAAACTCATTAAGCTTTCACAGAAATCCTTAGAAGAGAATTCTGAGTACCTGGCCCCAGAATGGGGTGATCTGGGCTAGGTCATCTACCTCAGGGTGCGGTAGCTCATCTGGTCTCAGGGATTTTAGGTCTGCAGAAGTGTTATTATCCACAGTCCCAGTTTTAGGGTGGCTCTGCTCTCTCACTTTCTCCCTCCTGGAGCCGCTACGACCAGTCTGCTGGTGGCTTTGCACTATTCTTGCCACCACGTTATTAGCTCTTCCGCTCACCTCCATGTATTCATCTTGACACAGGCAAAATGGGAGGAAAAACAAAGCCAGCAGGTGCCAACAGATGAGCTGCCTTCCAAGCATGATTCTCGACGGAGCCTCAAAACCTCCTTGAGAAGACGGCGGGGCTCCAGGAGCGTGGTCTCCTCGGGCAAATGCCAGGGCTGGAGCTGAGAGCTGCAGCAGCTGGGTGGTTTTATACTTTGGTGTGTAATAAATAAGGCTACAGGCACGCCAGAGTGACAGCAGCCCTCCTCCCCAGACAGAACAGCCCCCATTCATCATTTTCCCACACCACAGGCAAAACGGAATTGTGTGCACAGTCCCAGTTGGCCGGGTTCGTAAATGTCACACCTTGGCACGTTTTTGTTGAAGTGTGAAGAAAACATACACAACCAGCTGGAAACAGAGAGCATGTGTCCAGCCACTTGCTTTCATGATTAGACATGGAAAGGCTATGCATTCGCTGTCTAAAATGCCTTTTGGAAAAACCCACCCCTGTGCTTGCCAGGAAATTCGGGCTTAACTGCATCAGCTCCGTCTGAAATGGCAGTGGGAACCCATTCAGGGCCATCAAGAGCTCTTGCTCTGTAGTAGTTCAGTTAGTACTTCTCCACTTTGGCCCACTTAAAGGAACTCATTTCCCCTTCTGGATACCAGCAGCAGAAGGATACTACCAAACACTGAGCTGAATTCAGGTGCAGAGTCTCTGGGTTTAGCAAAGCTATTTCCCCATCTTTAGCTTTATTTTGTTTTCCCTTGAGTTTGCAAAAGTCAGAGTTACATGAAAGTTAACCAAGTCACTTGTCACATGAAGATACAGCATCCTGCTTTGTGTTAAGATAAGATCATCTCTGGCTATTCTTTCTTTGGACATAGTCCTGATTAAAATCGAAGAAATAAAAAGTGCCAAGCTAAACACACTATTCCCAAACACAGCATATCAGGATCGAGTGAATTATCATTTATTTTGTTTTCTTTGCTATACTTTCATTAATTTGGCCAAAAAGCAAATGGACACTTCTAACCTCACCATGACAATAAATTAAGAGAATTTACATAGTTTTGTCATTAAAAATTGTTTCTGGCCTGGTGTGGTGGCTCATGCCTGCAATACTAGCATGTTGAGAGGCTGACGTGGGAGGATTGCTTAAAGCCAGGAGTTTGAAACCAGCCTGGGCAACATAACAAGCCCTTGTCTCTTCAAAAAAAAAATCAAATCAAATCAAAAAATTAGGCAGACATGATGGTGTAGTGCCTATAGTTCCAGACACTCAGGAGGCTCAGGTGGGAGGATCGCCCAGGAGGTTGAAGCTGTGGTGACCTGTGATTGTGCCACTGCACTCCAGCCTGGGTGACAGAGCAAGATCCCAATTCAAAAAATAAAATAAAATAAAATATTTAAATTGTTTCTATTTACATATAATTTTATTTATGTTGCTCCATTCACTCACGAAAAAGTCACTGGTCCTCTCCTGTGAGGTTTAGAGAGACACTGGGACCTTAAAGAGGATGGGTGGCAAGTGGCTGATGCAAACGATGGTGGCACTGTAAGAAAATCAGGCTTGGAGAAGGCCAGCCTGCTGATGAAGAAGCAGAGCAGATGGAGACAGGAGAGACGAGGGAACTGCTGACAGCTGTCTCCTAACTCAGCCAGTGGCTTGAGAACCAAGAGCCGTCTCCAGAAGTGGCCAGAATGGGCAAAAGCTGGGCTGGCCACTCTTGCAACTTCCAGAGCAGCTGCCTCCAGAGCCCACAGTGATACATAGAAAACATTTGATGCTGAAGATGGAGTGAGAGAGTTATTCTATGAAATAAAAACTCACAGTGTAGGAGCCTTGAGAGTCATGCTCAGTGAAAGCAGACATTTCCCACCTAGTGGGACATAAAAAAACTCAGCCATTCCCATTCCACAAGTCTACTCTCAGGTGACTAAACTTCCCTCACTGCAGGATTCCTTGAGTTCTGGGATGTGCACTGTTGAAAGGCAGATACCCCTGGGAAGGGCGGCGCATCAAGCCGTTATCCAACGTTAACACTTACTGAGGATTTCCTTCGCAGACCTGGAGACGGCTTAGAAGATGAGCAAGTGAATGGGGCTTTGCTGTGGAAAGGAAGGCCCAGCGCAGCAACTCCGTCGGGATGCTTCCTCATCCGAAAGGCCTGGAGAAGATGTCACAGGATGACCACAAAGCAAGCAATGGCTCTGAAAACTAGGTCACTGATTCGCAAGTTTTCTCAGAGCTGTCTCTGGTTTTTGCCATCAGGTATCTCCCATGGCATGAACTGTCTGGTTAAGTAATTGCAAATCAGCCTCTCTGACTTTCCACTGCATTGAGACTTTCCATTCATGTATTCAATCCTGTCATCTATTCTAGTGGTTCTCAACCCTGACTGCATATTAAAATAAACCAGGGAACGTCTAAAAATATCAGTGCCTGGATCCCATCCCAGACTAATTGAGTCAGAATCTCTAGTGGGGCTTACAAACTAGTAATTTTTAAAAAATTTCTCCAGATGATTCAACTGTGCATTCAGGGCTAGAAATCACTGACCCATCCTCTCCTTGATGCAAAAGGAATAAATAATAATATATAATTTGTTAAGACTTCGCCGTGGACCAACCAAGTATTTCTTTGCTTTATCTCACTGACTTCTCTTAGCAAAGCAGTTATTCTGTCTTACAGGTGAGAAAATGGAAGGAGAGGTAAAGTGACTTGCCTGGTGTTACACAGTTGGAAAGGATGGGACTCCATTTATCTTTCTAGAGTGTCCTCTCTGGCCTTCCTACAGAGAAGCAGGGAGAGATTAATTGCAGGCCAATAGCTGAAAGAAGGAGGCTGGTCTGAGAGTTCCCAGGGGGTCTGCCCACAAGAATCTGGGGCCAGAGAGTACTATGGGCTGGGTTGTGTTCACCAAAAAGATGTTGGAAGTTTTAACCTCTAGAACTTGTGAATATGACCTTTTTGAAAATAGCGTCTGTTAAAGTAAATTAAAATAGAGACTAGACCTGAAGAATCCCTGAGCAGACAAAGCTGGGTAGGCCTCATAAGTGACCTAAACCTTGCTTTATTTGCAAACTTAAGCATAACTTTACTTGATCTACTTTTTATCAATGCCTATATTAAAGAAAAACAGAATATAAGCTCAAGCAGTCAGAAACTTTCCAACAGAATATGCCAAACAAGGTCATTGTATAACTGTAACCAATCAAATATTTTATTTGTTTTACTCCTGCATTTGTTCTATAAACACTCCCCCGCTGCCCGTTCTTGTTTTTCCTCATTGGAGCTACTGAACCTCTTCTGGTTTGGAGTTGCCCAATTCACAAATTGCTATTTGTTCCAATAACTCTTTAAAATGCTATTGTGCCGCCATTACTTTTTAACAGGTCTTTATAAATGATCAACTTAAAAGAGGTCAGTAGGGTAGGCTATAACCCAATATGACTGCGTCCTTGTAAAAAGGGGGACTTTGGACACAGAGACAGACATGCACATAGGGAAAATCCCATGTGAAAATGAAGGCAGGGATTAGGGTGATGCATTTACAAGCCAAGGAACACCAAAGATTGCCAGAAGACCATCAGAAGGTAGATGAGAGGTAAAGAACAGGTTATTCCCTGATAGCCCTCAGGAGAAACCAACCCTGCTGACACCTTGATCTCAGATTTTGAGACTCCAAAACTGTGATGCAATAAATTTATTTGTTTAAGTCACCTCTTTTGTGGCACTTTGCAATGACAGTCTTAGCAAACAAATGCAAACAGAGTGTGTGAAAGGCGGGGGGGGGTACAACGACGACACCTCCAGATCCTACTATCTTGCTCAAGAGGAAATGGTAGTCTGAAAAGATTTAGCTAATTGTTCAAGTTCATGGGTGGTGAATATTAAACTTAAGACCGAGAAGTCCATCAGTATAGGCTTTTTTTTTTTTTTTACTTCCCTTCAGGACTTTCCAATTTAATACATTTAAACCTTAGTTTATTGCTAAATCTTACTTGGGGCTATCATTTCCTACATGCTCCAGGATGTCTGGTTTTCAGAGATGTGAATAGGAATTGGACATAATCTCTTGCCTATGGGTTGAATATTAAAATCATCTAGAATCTGCCTTAGGCAAAATTCCAGGAGGGGATGGAGTCCCAGTTCTGCACAGCTGTCTTTGGTTGTAAAAGTTCACAAAGGACACCTGGGGACATCAGGCTCCTAAGACACACTGGAACTGGGACTGCTACCGCATCCTGATTCCCTTGGACCCAAGGGTCCAGACAGGATGTTGGGACAGTTACTAACGTGAGCAGCAGAAGTGTAGATGCATATGAATATATGTGCAAAAGCTGAGTTCCATGACTCAGCTTTGCAAGGCAGAGGCAAATATTTGTTTAGCTTTACAAAGGAGGCTGTTATGAGATGTGTAGGTGCCCTGTGGCCTCCCCTACGGTGCTTCAATGTGGTCTGAGCCAAAAAGAGATCAGTTATGGTCTGGCCAAGGGACAGTCAAGAACTGTGTTAGATTGAACGTGTCTTTATATCAGTGCCAACTTAAAGCTAAAGAAGGCAACTAATGAAAGCAACTGTTTGCGTGATTTTCAGGAGCAGTTGGAGTGTGACCTACACCTTCCTTCCCTCTTCCCACTGAAAAATATTCCTTTTACTCAGCACAGTGAATTCTTACATTCAAAAATCAAGGCTTAATTCCTTTGATTTAAATCAATTAGAGATTTATTAAAATACAAAAAAAATTAGAGAGATGAGGGAGTTTAACTGTATTGGTTGTTTATATCTTTTTTTTTTTTTTTGAGTTGGAGTCTCACTCTGTCGCCCAGACTGGAGTGCAGTGGCTGCTCCCGGCCACTGCAGCCTCGACCTGCTGGGCTCCGGTGATCCTTCCACCTCAGCCTTCCAAGTAGCCAGAATTATGGGCATGTGCTACCATGCCCAGCTGATTTTTTGATTTATTGTAGAGATG
>CAUYQG010292178.1:0-22594 GCA_963574415.1 Tarsius wallacei
CCGGCCTCCGCAGCCTCGACCTGCTGGGCTCCGGCGATCCTTCCGTCTCAGCCTCCCAAGTAGCTGGAACTACAGGCACGCGCTACCATGCCTGGCTAGTTTTTGATTTATTGTAGAGAGGATGTCTCGCCAAGTTGCCCAGGCGGGTCTCGAACCCACGGGCTCAGGCAATCCACTCACCTCGGCCTCCCAAAGCACTGGGATTACAGGCTGAGCCACAGAGCCCGGCCGGCTTTAACTCTCAATACAAACCACCAAGGCAGATATTGTTACCAACGTCATCTTATAAAGGAGAGAAGAGAGGTCTCAAGAAATTAAATTAAATAACTTGCCCAAGTTAATGGTGGTGTTTTAGCTGCAGAAAGAAACCTCCTGGGCCCCTGGGTCCTGAGTTCCCTCCACTGAACATCTCACAATTTTGAAGTAATTTGTGCCCTCTTATGGCATTACTTTAAATTCATTTTACACCATTTCTTTTCACAAATGTACTTTAGCATAATTTTTAAAAAGCTAAACCTCTCTCTGATCCAGGCTCTAAAAATTCCATCTTTCAACCCAACATTTATTCCTGTCCTGCAGCCACTAATGTCTGCTGGGTGCAAAAAGAAAAACAGAAGATATGAAATAAAAACAATCACTTTCAGTACTTGACTTTTTTTTTTTTTTAATAAAAGCATGTTGACCCCAATGAATTTCTGATTAGTGTTATTTTTAAGACAGTATAACATGGTGAAATAAAATAACTCAGGCAGAGTACAACTGCAAGATGTTTGGAGTCAGGGAAAGTCATTCTTTTATTCATTCATTGAGTTTCTACGGAGTGCCTACCAGGATGGACACATGACAAAGATCCCATCCACAGAGAGCTTTGAGTTCAACAGGGAAGACAGAACTTGGCCATGCTGGATGACTGCTTCCAATGGGCATTGATAAATGTTTGTTGAATGAAGTAAACAAATGCTAATGAAGAATCATAGAGTACAATGGAAATGCAAAATAAAAGAAGTGTCAAGAAAGACATCTTTATTGAAGGCCTCTCCTAGAATATAAGTTTGATAAGAGCAGAGATATAGTCTGTCCAAATGAAGCCTGAGGCTCAAGGTCCTAGGATAATTTCTGGCACACAGTTGGCACTTAATTAAAAACACAGGGGGAGGCAGGCATGGTGGCTCACGCTTGTAATCCCAGCACTCCGTTGGGAGGCAAGAGGATTGCCTGAGTCCAGGGGTTTGAAACCAGCCTGGGCAATGTGGCAAGACCTCGTCTCTACAATAAATCAAAACATTAGCCCGGTGTGGTGGCACGCACCTGTGGTTCCAGCTACTTGCAAGGCTGAGGCAGAAGGATCACCTGAGCCCAGCAGGTCAAGACTGCGGTGGCTGTGAGTTTGCTACTGCACTCCAGCCTAGGCAACAGAGTGAGACTGCCAACTCAAAAAAAAATTAAAATTAAAATTAAAAAAATAAAAACACAGGAGGAAATAAAAGGAAAGTTAGCTTAAGAGTAGACCTAAAGAATAAATAAAAATCCACGGGAGGAAATGGGATTAGTAGACGTGATGAAATTAGATAGACAAAGAGTCGGGCTTTTTGGAACATTCAAAGAAGAGAAGGAAAATTGCACAGATCATCCGGCAGATGTTCAAGAGAGAGAAGAGAGAGCAAGTTTGAAGAAGTGAACAAAAGTCAGATCAAACTGGGTCTTTCAGGACGTAAAGGAATTTGCACCTTTTTAAAACCTGAGACTGACTAACCTGCCTCTCCTGGAAAGCCCAACTAGGATGGAACTTTCCACAATCATCCCTCACAACTGTTCTGAGGCAGTGGCGTGTAGATCCTGGTGGTCAGAGGCAAAGAGAGAGAGGGCAGAAGTGGCACCTGGATGTAAGAAAGATGAGTAACCCGGGCTTGCGAGCTATAGGTAAGCTAGAGCAAACCACTAAGGAATAACTACACTATGGATATCAGACCTTTGCCTACAGAGCTGCTGTGAAAAAAAGAAATCATTCTTTGACCACACTGGTTTGCAAGATCAGATTGCTATCTAAGCACGCCGGGAGAGTTCCCCGCAAGAAGGCCCTGAAAATGAAAACAATTTGCCCCTGAATGTATGTGTAGGAGCAAGTATGTGTGTGAGGGAAAGAGAGAGAGGAGGAGAGACAGAAAGAGGGAGGCTTGTCGGGGGTTGACTTTAAAAGAATGGAGGATTACACACTTCACTGTTCAAGGGTGACAGAGGGAAAAGCAAGGTTGGCACCAAGCAGGAAGCCCAATGCTGTCTGAATAAAACACTGCACATTTATGCAATCCCTGGTACCAGATCTTTTATCACAAACTATTTTGATTGCATAGTAAGAAAAGCGCTAAGTAAAAATTATTTACTCTGGGTCTATTATGAAAAGAACAGATTAACTCCCTAACACTTCGTTCTTTCTGAAGGTGTATTTTCTACCTTCCCGGTATGATTTATATTAATGAGAGGTTTAAAACAGGTTTTAACTTAAGAATGATTGCTGATGGTGAAGTGCAGTAATTATACACCTTATGACAGGACACGTGAATGGCTCATACAAGAGAACAGCATAACATGCCAAGCTAATCCTCCTTGCATAAAAAGGGAGCATACTTTGCAAGCTGGCTGATTTTAAGCTCCAGTGAACAAAAACCCTTTTTGTTGGAGTCTAAAACAAGAATGGGTTAACAAAAGCAAGGAGGGGGGAAAAAATCTCATTTTTCCCCTTCTTCACAAAATACAGTATTACAGGACTTCAGGGTTTTGAAAGGCTGTGATGCGAATGAGAGACTTGAGAAAGAAACAAGGTCTTCGCCAACAGCAACAAACTTAAAAGATCTCAAGGTAAATCAGAGCTTCGGATCAGAGTGGAACGCTGAGATTTGATGCTAGCTTTTTTGTTGTCGTTTTATTTTTTCATGATTTAAGGATGGAGAGGAGGAAGAGCCATTCTCTGTAGCTAGGTGAGGATGAAATGGATGTTAAAAAGGTGGGGGGGGAGCCCGTAAGCCATGGTGGGCAAGTCAATAGTGTTTGTGCCGTTTCTGCATGGCTGCGTTTTCTCATACAAGAGCCACTTCTGGACAATAATGAGACCCCGTAAAGCATCTGCTTAGGGATTACGACCCCGTCACACTGAGAATGTTCAGTTAACACGGAGCAGCCGCGGGCTTAACTCTGTGCGTGCCTGTCTTCCTGCTGCAACACGCCCGCAATGCATAGTGGTCCTAGATTCTTTCTAAATCATTTGCCACGGGGTAGGAAGACACCCAGCTACTGACACGCAGCCTGCTTGCTCGAGGAAAGAAAGAACACATCAGCAAGAGTCACCAGACTGACTCCGCTTCATGGCACTGGTTAAGGCGAGGGAAGACAGGAAAGCCTCAAGGTTGCCAGGTGTGAGGAATGAAGTCTGGGAGTCCACTTTAAAGTGACAGAGGGCTGAGGATCACGCCTTAGTACTAAATTCCTTCCTGTGATGGCCATCACCTGGGAAACTTGAACATGAGACATTCAGGCAGCAGAATCCTTCCGTTGTCCTATCGCTCTTAAGTGATTTACAGAGTCCTAAATAGTGACAAGTTCCCGGAATGCGTTGCGCTCGTCATCTTACTTTATTTAAATGTTGATTTCAGTGTATTTGCCTGCGTGCTGCCTTCTGTGGCTATCGCGGTCTATAATCACAGAAATCACAAGTGGCCTGTCACCTACCCCCTAGTTGCAGGGCTCCCTAAAGCCGAATCTAGGGCTGTCAGCTCTCGGCCAGCAAACTGACATGCTCGGCAGGACAGGTCCCGAGGGCAGGTCTGCCTCTGGCTCCTTCCCCTGCTAGCACATGTTGCCCTTGCCCTTGGTAGGCTAGGGCAGACATCACTTCTTAAGAAAATCACGGCAAAGAACAGAGTTTGAGCTGGGCACTTCCTAAACAAACCGTATGATGACTTCGCTTCAAAAGATTCCCTTATTGACATGTCTTTTAGCTGTAAGAAAGTTAAGTTGCTTCAAAAAATGTGAAATCCATGCAAATATAGCTTTAAATGTTCTATTTCCATATGTAAATAATAATTAAGCTTTATATCCCTCCATGAAATTTACAAACGTGAAGGAATTTCTCAGAAAGTGATCCCAGAAAATTACAGGGAAAACACCTAGCAATTTAACCATAAAGAGTAAAGTTTGAGGTCTGGCAGTGAGTTGCTTAACTATTATTCACTAACACCTGTTTGCGAGGTGAATTGAAAGGTGAGCATATGTACAAAGACAGAATTAATTAACTAGTAGTGTGAGCTGAAATACTGCAGCTTAATTCTAGTCTATCAATTTTGATCTAAAATAATGACCCAGAGGGCACGTTTGTCATCATCAGTCCTCATTCCAATATTCAAAAGGAAAATGTCTCTGTAATTTATATATCATCTTACATATGCAAAGCATCCATCGATTATAATTAGCCAAACAGGAGTCCAAGGCAATGCTTTATTATTATGTTACATGTCAAGGAAAGGATGCTCAGAGAACTTCTGTGACTCTTGGAAAATCCAGGATTGGAGCCTGAAGTCTTTTGACCCATTGAACTGTCAAACCTAGGAGAAATTATCCTGGGGTAAAATGACAGAGGATTACTCTCTAGATTGGATAGCAGAGAGAGATTAGTGTTCTCAGCATCAAAAACTGGATCACAAATGCCCATGCAACAGAGGTAACGTGCCATAAAAGCACTAGGGACAATCATCACCACATTTCAGAGAAAGGCTACCTTGCAGTGTAGAAGAATGAGAAAGAGTGAGATTGGGAAGAGGAGGCATGCAGGTATATTATCATGAATATTTTTACATCATTTATTTATTTGGTCCTTCTTTTTATTTATTTTTAATTTAATTTAAATAAATTTAACTAAATTTTTACTCTCAAACTCAGTGACACATGCAGTTGTTGGTCAGAATATTGATTTTTTTTTTTGTATGTCTTAGCTACTTCACAATCTATTAAGAAAACTAGATTCAAGAGGATTCGAAGAGGAATAATGAGGTGAAATCACTAGATCCAACAATTGTAAGGGACAAGAAAAATAACTTCAAGGATGCACACTGGTCTTTTGGAACAGATGTTCAACCACCAAAGCTTTTAGACTTTCCATCTTTTACTATTCTCAGGGTTCAAATGTGGCAGTCTTACTATTTAGGGCTTCACAACCAGTAGGTAGTTAATACATATATGTCTATTGAGGATAATGATAATTTTAGTCAGAGGGGACATTACAGAGACTATTACATGATTGAAAAAAACAGTATAAAGGATAGACAGCAAGGTCAAGACAAACACTTCACATTAGCTTAAGAGCTTCCAATGAGAACATATGAAGCTATCAGACTAATTCTTTTGAGGAATTCCTGGAAATTTTTCATGCAGATTTGCCTCTTGAAGTTTCAGCTTGACTGACCTTTTTTTCACTTCCTACGCTCTTTGAGGGTCATCCTGCTTTTTCCCCTCCCCTGGAACACTATCACCCTTCTGGTGGTTCACTCTTCATTCTAGAAGCCTTCCCTAATCTGTACTGGTCTCTCTTCCTTTTGATCCCCATAAATCCCTACATCTCCTTATTACAACGTTTTCCATCCTTTTCTCAAACTTAAGGTTGCTTGTCTCTCTGTTTGGACCTTATGATTCCTAGGGTTATAGTAAGTTTCATCAAGTCAAGGACTATGTCTGTCTTCTTATCTCTGCATTCCTACTACTTAACAGCTACTCAAGATGACTAAAGGAACTCCACTCCACAGCGACTCTAAAATCATTCCACCTTCTTTAATTTAAAGGATATACAGAACATTCCTACTACATGTATTCTCTAATTCCAGGAAGTATATAGGTATTAAAGTATGCATGTAGCTAGATGTAAGTGTGTTAATATATATGGCTGTCAGATGAAAAACTTATATAGAACAAATGACTTTCTTTTTCTTTTTTTTGAGTTGGAGTCACTCTGTCGCCCAGGCTGGGGTGCAGAGACATGCTCACCGTCACCCTAGCAACAACCTGCTGGGTTCCAGTGATCCTTCCACCTCAGCCTTCCAAGTAGCCGGAACAACAGGTGCACGCTACCATGTCCAGCTAATTTTTGACTTATTGTAGAGACGAAGTCTCACCAAGCTGCCCGGGCTGTCCTTCAACCCAGGGGCTCAGGCAATCCACTCACCTCGGCCTGCCAAAGTGCTGGGATTACAGGCTGAGCCACCGAGCCTGGCCACAAATGACTTTCTTATACTGCTTGTAAAAAGAAACCGATAACACGCGTTTTTAGAAAATTAACATTAACTCTGATCATCCCATTCCTTTAAATTCAGGCTTGAAAATGTTTTCATAAAAATGATTTGAGGCCAGATGCAGTGGCTCAAGTCTGTCATCCCAGCACTTTGGGAGCCCGAGGTGAGAGGATTGCCTGAGCTCAGGCGTTCGAGACCAGCCTGGGCAACTTGGCGAGACCTTGTCTCTGCAATAAAAAAAAATATTAGGCGGGCGTGATGGCACATGCCTGTGGTTCCAGCTACCTGGAAGACTGAGCGGAAGGATCGCCTGAGCCCAGCAGGTTGAGGCTGTGGTGGCCATGAGCTTGCCACTGCACTCCAGCCTGGGCGACAGAGTAAGATTCTGACTCAAAAAAATAAAAAATGATTTGATGTTCAAAGGATGTTATTTAACTTGGGAGGCAGCCAGGCTCAGTGGCTCAGCCTGTAATCCCTCGCCTGGGGAGGCTGAGGTGAGTGGATTGCCTGAGCCCGCGGGTTCAAGACCTGCCTGGGCAACCTGGCGAGACCTCATCTCTACAATAAATCAAAAAAAATTAGCTGGGCGCGGTAGCGCGCACCTGTAGTTCCAGCTCCTTGGAAGGCAGAGGCGTAAGGATCGCCGGAGCCCAGCAGGTCGAGGCTGCGGTGGCCGGGAGCGGCCGCTGCACTCCAGTCTGGGCGACAGAGTGAGACTCCAACTCAAAAAAAAACAAAAACAAAAACAAAAAATACTTGGGAGGCAGCCTGATAGAGTAGAATGAGCTCTGTGTTTCGGGCCTCTCAATACTGCTAGTCTCGAATCTTCTCCTCGCCAGCTATGCGAGCCTATGCGAGACCTCAGTGCTGAAGGCATGGGGGTTCCTTATCTGCCCGTGATTAGATTAGATGACAAAGGCAACAACCGAGTTTATGCAGCTTGGTTGACAACTTTGCCATATGCTATCTCATCCTAAGGATCTCTTTGGGTTTTCATGTGCTCTGATGTTGGTTTTCTACAAAACTATCATTTGGTTACATGCCATTTACCTAACTAGATCCAAGAAGTGCATCGTTTGTTCAGATAATTACTTTTTTTTTTTTTAAAGCACTGTTGTACTGCTGAGGATAATTATAGTTAGGTGCTAAATCTCTTTCAGAGAATTAACTACCTTTTGCTTTGATGCTCACCCAGAAGCATCACTAGGACCTGATATGAAAGGTCAAGGGGTTGACTTTATTTGTACAAGGAGGAAAAAACAGTCACCTGGCAGTAAGAGTTCTATTAGACACCACCACTTATCCCCAAGGCTTGAACTTGAACTCTACTCAGAATTTTTAACCTAATTGCTACTGGAAGTTCAACGATGTACTTAAACCCACAATAACAATTTTTTAAAATAGCTAATATTACATTATTACCCAAGAGCAGATTTTGATAGAAGATTGGGGTCTGGACTTCAGTAGAAAGAGTACACTGGATAGTTTTTAAAGACACATTTAAACTATAGCAATAACCATTAACACAGTCATCACTATATCACCATCTTACATTCCTGTAAAAAGCCTCTTAACAAAGATATGTGTATGCATTATAGCTACCAGTTTTATATGGAATGGCCCACTAACAGCTAAAGTAAATTTGCATCCTTGTGGATGGAAGGCTCTGTATAATGTTGATTATGGTTACCGCTTTTGACTTTGAGTTTTCAAAATCAACCATAAAAGTTTTATAACTTCTCTCTGCCCTTGTGTTTGTAGTCTCCAGAGGAAGCATTCCTCAATTTCATCTTAAAAACTTTGTTGTCAGTAATCTGAGTGAGACAGAAACTGAAATGGATTATTTGAATCCTACATGCTGCCTTTGTTTATAATGATCATAAAACGATGCTATACTGAAAACGCCCTAGTCCACCGGGGTGAGGGTGAGAAGTTGATATGAAACGATCCATTTTCATCTGTTTAGATTTAGGGTGATGCAGACAGAAATATAGAGCCACTTAAAACCACAGTCATCCATGCTGGACTGACCGAAGGGGGATGTCACCATTCTCTTAATAGACCCAACAGTTCTCACGTCATTGCTAGAATTAAATTCCAGAGAATTTTTTTGGATTCTATTTAATGAATGAGGATATATTTTTCATGTGGTGTCATTGTTTCACTACTTCCCATGTTTATTTGGACAGATTCATAGCACTGGGTAGGAAATGTATTGGTTGGCAACTTCAGTTTTGGAAGAGAAAGTAAACACATGCTGATTAGCAAACAGTAAACTCTACTGTGTTTAATTTTGGCTTCTCCTTAAAAAAAAATAAAAACGCAAAAAAGCCACTATTTGGTGTTGTGTTCCAAGGAGGAGCATTTGTCCCCAAGTTCCTTCCTAACCCCTTACTGGAGGGCTTCCAGAATTGCTCTCATTTTTTTTTCCTTCCCCTAACACCAGTGGCAAACGCCAACATTATTTAAGAAAATACTTGTGCATATGGTATCCTCCTAGCACAGATTTGCCATCCAGTTGAACAGTAGGGCCACTAACCCACACAAACTAAACTGCAAAATTATGAACCGCATAAACATAAACAATTGTTTTCAGTCCTAATAAACTCAAGGTAAAAATCACACTTCCGAAAATCTTCTGAAGGCTACTTCACTGAAAACTATCAGGTCTGAGAACTGGAATTAGTAAATATGCCAACAACCTAAAATTTCCAGGGCTCTCGCCAGAGCCCATTTCACTCGTGTATCGCATTCTCTTGATCGACTATGACTCCCACATTATTCTTCAAGCTTCAGCCACTCCTGGTCCTCTCCTCATCCATCTTCAAAGTTCATCACAAACATCTGCACCCAAAAAGGGCTGAGGGACAGCACACACCGGGAAACCTTTGGCCACCTAAGATACACCACTGCCCACTGAGCACAACACCTTTTCATTATTTCTGTGGACCTTTTCATAAAATAAAACACATTACTAATGAGACTTCCCATGAGACTTCTGAGGTGTGCAAAATTTCACCTCCACTTCTCAGACAGGAAAGGTAAGGCATGCGGAAGTTAAATGACTCGCCAAATGGCCCAATAGAAAGGGTGTGATGTAGGCCTTCACCATCTACATAGCTTTTTATTCGATAAACATTTGTTGTGGATCTGCTGGGTTCCTTACAGTACTAGGCACTTTATACACATTCTATTATATTCCAGGCTCTGGGCAAAAGAGCAAGGTGATGGACGTCCCAACCCACAGAAGGCTTATAGTCTAGCAGGGGTAAGAAACAGCAAACCAAGAAAACAAGTGAATATGAAAGATTTCAGGTGGCTAGATAACAAACAGTACAGCGGGGTATGGGGAAAGACAGCCGGGAAGGGAGTGGAATGGCAGAAGACTGGAGGAGTAGGAGACTTTCAGGGCACATGTAATGTAAGCATTCCTTTAAATGAGGTAAGGGAGTAAGTCTATCTACAGCCATCAGAGGAAAAAGCGTTCCCAGCAGAAAGAAGAGACAGAGCCAAGTGCCTAAGGCTCAGCTGTGTTGGACCAAGAGTGAGGAGGCCAGTATTGCTGGAACTGAGACAGCAGCAGACAGTGACCGAGGGAGGGTGGGGGAGGAAGGCAGAGGTCAGATGACACAGCACCTGGAAGTCACCCTTCAGTGTGCAGGCGCCAACGTAAGTGAGACTTTTCCAGGGCGACTGAGCCTGTGCGGAGAGTTCAATCCGGGTTGTGTTAAAAATTCCCCGCAGTAAAGGGAGTTAATGCATTTTGTACCACCCCTCCCCAGACGTGTTACTGTTTATCTGTACCTTGTCCCCCCTGTGGCAAGAGATGTGGAGAATGTGTGTGTGTGCACAGAAGGAAAGGCACAGGGACTGAATTTTATACATTCTCGGAAACATTTTCACATTGGTTGCTCCAGTCAAATACAAAGAAGTTTCTAAACAGCATCTGGTACCTACGAGAGGCCCAAAGCATTTCCTTCTGTAAAGCCCTGCAGCCGAGGGCCTACATCCGCCCGGTCCAGTCAGTTCGTTCCCAAACAAAGGTAGGAAATGGCTGCATCCTAGTATTTCATTGTGGGGTCATGACTCAGCGCTGTGGAACGTGGTGTCTCTGGGAGTGAGTGTCTGTTCTCCACGTCTCTTGCCACCGGGGGAAAATAGTGCAGATAAACAGTAACACGGTTTCACCCAACTGAGATATAAATCTGTAGCCTTCTCCACCCTTCTCCTCAAAACTACATGAATGAATGAAGGAAATTCAGTTCCTGCTTTTTCTTTTCTTTCCCTCTCTCTTGTGTTTCCTAATTCCCAGCTCTCCCTTGTGTCTCCTAAACAGCATCAGGTCAACTGATGGGGAAAGTAATCATATGATAATTATTCAAAAGCTGTTATGTTCTACAATACAATTTATAATAGGAAAGGGAGTCCCATTTGATTCTACAAGAGCTGTCAGTAATGTGTCCCATTACAAAGGTATTCTAAAAAAACGAAAACTAAGAAATTTGCCCTAAAGAAAAAAATCATTCTCCATCATTTAGGCAAAAAGATTGGTAGCATTTTATTTTCAGAATGCTACACAGAACAGTAACTTAACTCTGAAAACTCTTCTTACAGGTGGTCACAAAGAAAATAATATATAAATGCCATGAAGTCTTTCTGTAAAAAGTTCCCCAAATTTCTGTATCCACAGTGTACAGAAAGCAAAAGGAGAAGATGTCACGTGTATATATTCTAAAGCTATTATTTCAAATGAATAAGATTCAAAGATGTGCTTAACCTACAAACTATTTCCTTCAGGAAAAAGTACATCAAGTCCCTGGTGGACCCCGCACTCCTATTTCTGATGGAAGTTACAGAAGAGACTACTTACTGTATCTGGTCTAATATTCCAAGTCATTTATTATCTATGGTGGAAAGGGGGGGAAAAAAGAAAAGGAAGTAAGCTGTAAATATGTGAAAGGGGTCTCTGTTCTAACTTGAAAAGGGTATAAACAGATCAACCCAAACATCAGCCAATTATTTTATAATAGTATCCATGTGATCAGTGTGGCATAACCACAAGAACCCAACATTATTTTAATGAGAGAAGCAGGATATTTCTATCTAAGAAATGTACAAATTGTTTTCAGAATATTGGAGAAATCATGAAGACAGTGAGAGATATGCCCCAGAGAGACAGAGTGAAAAGAGTTTATATGTTAAAGAGGATATTACATTTCACTCATCCAATGTCGAAATAAATGGAGAAAAATTGAGAGGGGAGCGAGGATGAAGAGAAATAATATCATAAAAGAAGAATGAGTAAAAATGCAATAAAACGGAATATAGTTTTCACTTATATGAGTCTTTGTCTTCCATTAAAAGTTATACCTTAAAGTTCATTACTCTTGACTATATTGCCAATTTCTCAAATAATACATTGGTCAAGTTCCAAAATCTCATTAAACATATAAATTGCATGTTAAAAAAAAGTTCTTGTGTAGCCTGTGGAAACATTTTAAATTGTATTCAGCAAAATGGGGCCTAAGGTTTGGAAAAATTCCTAGAGAGTGAAATCAATCTCTCTCTCTTCTTTCTCTCTCTCTCTCTCTCTCTCTCTCCCTCTCAATAAAGATAATATTACCCACTATATACCCTGCCATATATCTTTATGCTCCAATTTCCTACCTATTCCCCTATTCAGACATGTATAATGCTTCCATTTTGAAGCATATGGCTGGGAAGCCAAAAGAATTTAAATTGCCTTCAAAATGTGCATCGCATTATAAATGGTGTGAAAAAAGATCTTACTATTCAGCTCTCAACTTGGAGCATAAAGCAAAAAGGAAGCAACGCAAGACTGTTTCAAACTTTATCCAAAAACTCAACAGCTTCACTTGTTTATAGAGGTACAAAAAGTATGCGGCACAGTTTATAAAACAAGAACGACGTACTGTATGCAAAAGTAAAGTTAAAAGCAAAGTATAGTAACAGCCCTATCTCGTTACAAACACTTGGCAGCCTGTCTAAAGTACTATGGTCAAAAACATGATACCGTCTGCGCTGTACTTCTGCCAGAAAGCACTCCCTAAGTCCAAGTCTCTTTAGCCATCATCACCACCTCATTTGGCAATCTCTCCCAAGCCTCAGTTCATCTACTCAAAATTACTCCACAGAACGCAGACGAACTCTCTTGCTTTGGAGGCTGCAAGCATCACAAGGAAGCAGCCCTGGCGAGTGACCGTGTACAAGGGAGTCCTAAGGTTAGGGAGCCAGAACCAGCTATGCTGTACCCTCAGTGCTTATTTATGTATCAAGCCAAGCGGGGCTGTCTTCCTTTTGGTAACTCGGGGAAGCTTTTCCACGCTCCCAGGCATCACAAACGGTCTTTCTGATTCAGCAGCAGCTGAGGAGTAAGGCCCACGATGAGAATATACGTGGGCAGCAAATACATCTCAGGCAAACAAGGTGCGGAAGGCGGAAGTATTTGGCAGTTACCTGCCATTTGACCATTTCTGAATAATCCCATAACCTCAAAGACGGCATCCCTATTACACTTGCATAGAGAACCAGGGCATTGCCAAACCTATGTAAATACAAGAAGGCATAATAAGGCTTAGGAATAAGTAGCTAAACAGCACATACCAATATCAGCATCTATATCTACCCATGGCATTTATAACTTAAAAAATGGCAAAGTGTAATACAAAAATGTAAACATGGTGATAAAAAGATGAGTGCCAGCAGAGAACTAGTTGCATGAATTATTAATTTTCCTGGGGCATGTGAGAATTGCTTTCCAAATTTTTCTTTAATCCACTTTTCTACTATGTGGCACACTACCTAATACAAAAACACAGATATTCTGATCTTACTTTTACAGCTTGCCATAGTTTCTAGAAAATAAACAATAATTAACAACAAATATCATAGCAGTCTCCTGCCCCCTCCTCTTCAAGAAACTTTACACTCTAAAATGTAGATACATAAGCTAATTTTGGATTATGGCCTGCAAACATGTGTTTCCAAAGGACTAATATGTACAGGTTGGTCTGGTGCATACCAGATGTAAGAAAACACAAATTCAAAAACAGAAATGGCAGTATTCAATGAAGGAATATGTTTTTGATTAAATCCTATTCTTCCTCTCCTTTTAGATACAGAATCTAAGAAAACCAATCACACAGATACTTTTTTAACTTTTTTCCTGAATCTCAGTTTGCCGTAGACTCATTATATAGATAACATCACAAAGATCAGCATGAATGGTCACTTATAAGCAGGCCTCTCTGACGGGACCTCCTACCATATGCTGGTAATTCAACCAAAAGAATTTGTTCAAAAAGGCCAGAAAATTCCAAATGTTGAACCTATAAGACAAACCAGCCAGAAAAAGGATACAAAGTCCACATTTTCTCTCAGTTTTTTAATTATTTTAATTTATTTTTGAGTTCGAGTCTTACTCTGTCACCCCGGCTGGAGGGCAGTAGCACAATCATGGCTCACCATAGGCTCGATCTCCTGGGTTCAGGCCATCCTTCTGCCTCAGCCTCCCGAGTAACTGGAACTACAGGCGCGCACCACATCTAGTTAAGTTTTTAAAAATTTCTTCATAGAGACGAGGTCTCACTATGTTGCTCAGACTGACCTCTAACTCCTGGTTTCAAGCCATTCTCCCACCTCAGCCTTCTTCCAAAGTGTTGGGATTATAGGTGTGAGTCACCAAGCCCAGCTGGATCTTTAATATGTTAAATCTCAATTACCAAAAATGTTGAGCTTTTCTGGAATCATAACTAGTGAATCTTCCTTTTTCAGACTATTCTGAATGCAAAATGAGCACCTTATCTGCACAATGAAATAAGTTATATATTCTTTTCTCAGACACGGAAACATGCACGAGCGTACTGAAAAAGATTATCTACAGTGTATTGAAAACAATTCTCTGCACTCCAGAAGTTTGAAGAGTCTCAAGTCTGGGTTGTAATTACCATTTCTACCGTAAACCTAGAAGGATTAGGTCAGACTTACAAAAGTTACTGAGAGAAGTCCTGTAGGAAGAAATAGATTGGGGATTTGAGTCACCCATGCCTCACCTTTTCAGGGCATCACGATCTTTCCCCTTGTTCTATACATCAGAGATGTCACTGAATTGAAAGCCAAGTTTTCATTTAGAATTTAATAAAAATTGATTAAGCATCACGGAGCACAAACAAAGCTGCTCCATAAATCTTTCAGCCCTTTTTGTACTAGGAAGAAAGCAAGCACTGTCTGCTGAAGCAGATGACAGATGCTGGCTTAAAGATAAGTATTATTTATACTTCTGTACCAGATTTCTTCTTATGCATATCTTATCATGCATGGGTATATGATCAACAAAGCAATTATTTTATATCAGTCAAAGACATCCAAATGTACTCTGGCTCCATGGGAATGTTTTAAAGAGTTCAGGTCTAGGGTTCAATTAAACCAAGATGGAGAGAGAAAAGAAAGTTTTGAAAGAAAAACAAATATTGAAATGACTGGGATTTGAAGTGTACTTTCACACACAGGCTAATGAATATATATGCACTGAAAATAACTTGGTTCTGAACATATGTCTATGCATTTTAAATAAATGATGCATGTTTGAAAGATAAGAGAGTTTACCAAATCTAAACACATCAAGATACATCTATATTAAACTGCATTTATTTGTACAGTGAGTCGTAAGGAAACAGCACCCTGAAAGAAATCCAATAGTTATGTAAAGAGAGAGCTGATTTAACCAAGTTGGTGAATATTTTAGTCATCGAGACTACAAGTCTAAAAATTTAAATCACATTCTTTCCCTCCTTAGAAATACAGAATCTATGAAAACCATTTACTTGATGAAAATTCCCAGAGACATTTTTTTTTTACTTTTAGCATATGAAGTGGAGAAAAGATAATCAATGATTTGTAAGAGCAGTAAAAGCAACTTATGTTACCTTTTCAAAAAACATATAGTATACTGCATTATAAGGCGTCTGAAAGTGGAGAAGTTGGCATGTAATTCCAAAACAAGCGTAAATAAATAAGAAAACAATCAGATGGGCTGTCTTGACCCTCCTCCTCCACCCTAATTCCTAACCTGTTCCAGAATCTTGAAGAGGGACAGGTGTGGGGGCGGGGGGGGGGGGTAGGCTGTTTTATGGGGTTTGTTGTCTTTTATGAGGGAAGACAAAATGGAAATAAATGAGTCTTCAAGTTCAGCCAGGAAGTTAATCTATGGTTAGATTTACCTCATTGGGGATTTTTTTAAAGACAAAAGCCTGTGTACCTGTGTTCATCTACTACTTTATATGTACCTTGTCTTTCGTTTTCCTTACCTTTTTTTTTTTTTTGTGATCAATGTTCTTTCAGAGAAATTCCAACCTCATCTCAGATAACCTAAAAGGCAGAAATGTTCATCCTCAATGACCAGGAAACCCCAAATGCCAAGGCCTGAGATGGGAGTAAAATGGCTGGGTAAGCCCTGGCCAGAATTTTGGCTGCTGGAGAGTTTCCTGCAGGGTTAGCTGAAGCTGCAGAAATAGCTGCAAATGGACACTAGTGCTTTAAAATGACACTGGCAATAGAATTAAACTGTCTGGTTCCTTGGAAATTACTGTATACTGCAGTCATCTCTTGAGAATTAGCAATGCACTAAAATAGGAGACACAAATCAGTACTTTTATGTGGCAATACTCATCTATCACATGCAATAATTTTTCTTTCCTGAATTATATATGAAAACACATCCAGAAGAGTACAGCAATTATGAGCAAATCTGGTTAAGGACTGCTATTGTGTAGGTCTCTTAAGCATGCAAATCCACACAGAGGCACTAAACAAAATAATTGCTTTAAAATATTCTGGATTATCTTTCCTCTTTAAAAAATGATCTTTATTATATAAAAATATTACAATGTACAACATGAGTATGAGAAGTCTGGAGAGGACACAGTAGATAAGGATGGTTCTTCAGTGGCCTTATAATAGAAAATGAGATTCAAGTACGAATGCAATCGGATATATTGGAGTCATTTATTTATATAAATAATGTATGTATGTACGTATGTATGTATTTATTTATTTTTGAGTTGGAGTCTCACTCTATTGCCCAGGCTGGAGTGCAGTGGCATGCTCATAGCCACCGCGGCCTCAACCTGCCAAGCTCAGGCGATCCTTTTGCCTCAGCTTTCCAAATAGCTGGAACTACTACATGTGCATGCCACCACGTCCTGCTAATTTTTTGATTTATTGTGAAGACGAGGTCTCACAAAGTTGCCCGGGCTGGTCTTGAACCCCTGGACTCAGGCAATCCTCTCGCCTCGGCCTTCCAAAGTGCTGGGATTACAGACTTGAGCCACCGCTTCTGTCCTAATACATTTTGAATCAGTTGACTTAAATGACAGACATTCAAAATATCCACATGTTTTCTTATCCATGTAAGGGAGAATTACATTTCTTCTGAGCCCGTGGGGATGACTACAGTAAGTTTTACAGACAACTTTACACTTCACCATCTCCACAGACTGCCCTTAACCAGAAAATAAAATAACTGTTTAGTGTCTCTGCAACATATCAAAGTTCACAAAGCACGCCCAGTTCCAATACTTATTAGCTGTTTGGCTTTGGACAAATTACTTGATCTGGCTGAGTGTGAATTTGCCAATCTGTTTAAACAAGATAATGGGCTTAAAGTTTGAAACAGATGAGATACACAGAAAAACCACTGAGCAAAATGCCTGAGAAAGTAGTAAATACTACTATTGTTTCCTGCTGTTATTATTGCCACACGGTACTTTGAGGATAAAGCACTCTGGCCACAGACCAGTCTAGCATGTGCCTAATTGCTCACCTCTTTGATTCCATGACATTGAGGTGTCCCGATTCTCCTCCTGCTTATCCGTTCTCCTTCCCACTTCCATTCTCCTTTATGAACTCCAATTCTTCTAAAAGTCAGATTCCCCAAAGCTGCATCCTTGGCTCTCTTCACCGCCCTCTGCAATCTCAATCCAACTTTGGCTTCAAAGGTTTGAGATAACAACAAAGCTAAATTCACATCTGCATTTTCATTCGCCTGCCAGACTTCCACGCTTGGGATGCCCCGACCCCACCAAAAAGAAAAACCGAGCTGAGCAACTCATCTTCAACGTGATGGTTCTTCCACTGTCTCTGCTGAGGAAACTAACACTTACCCAGAGGACCAAGTTAGAAACCTCAGAATCATCCCAACTCCTTCTCCATCCACTCATCATAATATGCCCTCTTCTCTCTGTTCCTACCAAGGCAGTCTTTTCCATGTCCTTCTCGCTGCTCTCGGGCCTTTTACAGTAGCCTTAGCTCAGCTTGCTTCTGTTCGACAACTAAGAACACCCAAGAGGTGCCAAACATCAGACACTGTGAATGCAAGACGGAGAAGAACGAACAAAACAGAAAAAAGGCAAAACCTCTTCTCTCGAGCGCCTTCAACTCAACTAGTGGGAGAGGTACTATAAGCTACACATACATTAGAGAAGTAGGACAGAGGAGGGAGTGATTATTCTATCAACACAGGCCAGGTACGAGTGTACTGTGGCTATCACTCCAGAGAAGAGTTTGAAGGATGAACAGGAGTTTGGTGGCTTGGCAAAGAGAGGGAAAGCCATTCTAGAGATCAGGGACAGCATGAACTAGACCTTCACCTCTAACCTCTCTAGTCAACCTGCGTATTCTTAAAACGGGCCTGTCAAAAATCCAGACCTAGTTATAACACTTTTCCTTTTCCATAAAACCCTCAAGAGCTTTCCACTGCCTCTAGAATAAAAACCAAATACCTTAGGTTGGCAAGACAGTTGCATTACAAACTCTGACTGGGTGAGCTGGCAGGCTGATCCCAGTGCTCTTCACAGCCCGGTGTCTCAGGGACAGGAGGTCACCACACCTTCATACGGGACTGTGCTCCAGCCGCCGGAATGCCTCTCTGCCCTTCACCTGCGACATCTCATTTACCCTGTGATATCAACCTTGAATTTCAGAACTCTGCTGGAGCCCTCCTTAATTGACACTGGATTATGTCCTCCTCTGACCCTGCAGGCCCTTTCTTGACACCTCTATTTCCACATATCTCACACCTGGATATGTAGAGTGAGTGCCCACAGGTTTGTCATATCACTTTTGAAATGCTTTTGCTCTAACTGGGAACCTCGGTGAGTGGTTTAAAATTACTTTACCCCAAGTTGATGAGCAAATCTTTGGAAATATCTTATACCAAACCCTCTTATTTGGTGCCACCGAGAATGCAGACAAGAGTGAAATAGCAACAGACATGTGTGGTCCTTATAAATCACAAATATCTTACTGCTATGGACTGAATCGTGTCTCTCCTCCCCCAAATTCGTATGTGGAAGCCCCAACCCCCAATGTGACTGTATTTGAAGAGAGGGCCTTTATAGAGAAAATTTAGGTTAAATGAGGTCACAAGGGTGAGACTCTGTTAAGACAGGTTTAGTGTCCTTACAAGAAGAGATACCCCAGAGAGCTCTCCCTTCCATTTTAGTGCAACCATTTTAGGACATAGCAAGAAGGCAGCTCTCTGCAAGCCAGGAAGAGAGCCCTCACCAGACCCCAATGATACAGATGCCCTGATCGCAGACTTCCAGCCTCCGGAACTGTGAGGAAATAAATTTATATTGTTAAAGCCACCCAGTCTCAGGTATCTTGTTATGGCAGCTCAAGCTGACTAAGACTCATATCCTAGTCAAGAGGACTTGAACGGTCCACAATTAAGTGGTGAGACTGATTTTTGAAATCTCTGGTGCGATGCACAATGCATTTAACTTCATAAACAGACTCATTCATCTCCCAACAGTCAACAGTACTGTCATCATTTTACAGACAGATCAAGTTAAGGTTTGGAGCCTTCCACGAGCCATCCAGTAACGGAGGGAGAGTCAGTGACCATCCCTAGAATACAATCCTGAAGCCCTGGCTTTCAAAACCCTGTTCTAGAAAAGAAGGCTACTCCACTTCCCACAGGAAAACGTGACCGTCATCGAGGCCTCAATGGCACATGCCAGCACTGCCTCAGGCCAGGAGGGCCATCTGAACCACTGCCACGGGGCAACAGAATTATCACGCACCAAAGGCTGCCTCCACCATTAACTGGCTGGGTCGATTTGAACAAGTCCTACAATTTCACTGGATGTCAGCTTCCCATTCTGTAAAAGGAGAATTTTAATACTTACCTTGTAGGGTTATTGTGAAGATCAGACATGAAATACAGAAGAAACACAGAAGTACATGGCCCATCGCTTGGCATACAGTCAAGACACAGTAATTAGTAGGTACCCTGCATGCCCTAGTGTCATATTAACAATTTCGCTCCCGCCTAAACTAAAAGTAAGAATGGAGTGGTGTTGATTTTTATCTATACGCAGTGGATACCTATTTGTTTGGTTTGTTTGTTTAGCTGTTGTCTGCATAATATCTGCTACTTTCCTATAGTAATAACACTTTAACCATGTAGTTTAGGGGTCTTATGACCACCCTCTGAGTCCAAGAACAGGCAGGAGACGCTGGCACTGTCTCTTGCCAGTGATGGGTTCAGGGTGGCCCCATGAGAACCAGCCTGGGAACTCCCACTGAACTACTAAGAAAGGAAATATTTTTCTCCCTGCTGCGGTTGCTCAGTTGATAAAATGTAAGCCTTCACTGTGGAAGGAGACCCTGTCTGCCTGAGAAGGAAAGGAACAAAGAGGACAGCACAGGAAGAGAGTCAGAGAGTCATTCCTCATTATGTCATTAGCGGCCTGAATCAAGCTGTACCCGAGGAAGAATTGAACTTTTAAATTACATCAGCCGATAACGTCCCCTTCCCACTCAAGTCTGCATAACTTCAGTTGCTGACACCTGCAATTAATATACAACCCAAATGCCAGCAAGAATCTCACACCTTTCAATGACCCAAAGGATCCCTGAAATAAATAGTTAGAAAAGTGAGACTAAGCTATAGGTGGCATTTTTTAAAGGAAATTTCAATGGATTGTTACAGGCTTAAAACTGTTAGGCTGGGCGCGGTGGCCCAAGCCTGTAATCCCAGCACTCTGGGAGGCTGAGGCAAGAGGATTGCCTGAGTCCAGGGGTTCGAGACCAGCCTGGGTGACTTGGTAAGACCTTGTCTCTACAATAAATTTAAAAAAAAATAGCTGGGCATGGTGGTGCATGACTGGAGTTCCAGCTACTTGGAAGTCTGAGACGGAAGGATCACCTGAGCCCAGCAGGTGGAGGCTGCGGTGGCCATGAGCATGCCACTGCACTCCAGCCTGGGCGACAGAGTGAGACTCCAACTCAAAAAATATATATTGGTTAAATGAGTGGGTAAAACTATGGGGGTGTCCATGTTAGCACTGAGACTGCTTGTGACATCGTTAAACTTTTCATAATATTTTAGCCAACTGGTTCTGGAAACGATGGACATGCACAAAACTAGGTTCTCGGTGACATTTGAATGTCACAGAAAAACATCTACAGGATATCTCACACATCTCACTGGCCAGTAGCATTCATGATAAGAGATAGCTTTTGTTATACTCTTACTGTAGGCCAAATCAATGTTTCAAATTTAGTATTTCCAATCCCATATAAACTGAGAGCAGGAGGTAGATATTATTAGTCCTGTTTTGCTGACAAGGAAATTAAGACTCAAACAGCTTAAATAAATGACCCAAATTGAAATAATAAGTGGGGAGCTGGGGTGCAACCTCAGATCTAACGTCTTCTATTACCAAGAAATCTCACACCTTTATAAGATCCCTTTGTTCTGGGGTCACCTAGCACCACAAGCCTTTTCACCAAACCATTTACCACAATTTTTCACTCTGCATTTATTTGTGTATTGTTTTAATTTGAGACATTTCTTCTCCTCCCACTAGATGACAAACTCCCTGCAAACTCCTTCGCTGGGACTATCACGGCTTTTGCACATCACTGTACATAGCCTGGCCACAGCAGACTCTTCGTAATAGAAAGGAAGGAAGGGAAGGAGAAAAAGAGAGGAAGGAAGGAGAATACAGAGGAAAGAAGTGAAGAAGGAGGGAAGAGGCAAGAGAGAAAAGAGAAAAGGGAAGAAGGGTGATTCCACAACTTCTTTATTTCCCCAGTCCCTTTCTTGAAATAACGAGGGCACAGCCACAGATGACGGTGACACTGTCCTCACACAAAGGGACACATAAAGGAACCCTGGAGCTAGACAAGAATATCATCAGGAGTGCCAAAGTCTTGTGGATATCTTTACTGACTCTTCCAAAACCTCACCGAGCAGGAGCAAATGTGGTAAAACTCCACCTATTCCTAAGCCTTTATTCAAAACCCGAGTCTCTTTCCTCTTCTCCTGATAGGTCTTAGGGTAAGGAGCCAAACTTTTAAAACTCAGTAAGATTTTCTCTGAGCATCTGAAAGGCTGCCGCACTGAATTGTGAGCGCAGTCTTGGAGGAGGGTCTTTTTGAGGTTGGAGCCTGTCAAACATGATCGTGCTAGTGAAGGGAGACGAGGGATACAAGAAACAGGAAGAATTCACGAGAAAGCACCTGTGACTATGTTATCTTCTTGTTGCCTTTACATCAGTTCTCCAGTGGGCAATGATGTCTCCAGGTTGCTAATGTGACAGACCTCTTAAATATGAGAGAGAAACAGTACCACTCGTCAAGTGTGACTTTTCCAAAGGAAAGACCAAAGAGGAAGCAGAATTAAAGCCCCCATTCAACAGGAAGAAAGATGTCCAGAAGCTTAACTTTTTTTTTTTTTTTTGGAGTTGGAGTCTCACTCTGTCGCCCAGACTGGAGTGCAGCGGCCGCTCCCGGCCACCGCAGCCTCGACCTGCTGGGCTCCGGCGATCCTTCCGCCTCAGCCTTCCAAGTAGCCGGAATTACAGGCACGCGCTACCACGCCCGGCTGATTTTTTTTTATTTTATTGTAGAGACGAGGTCTCACCAAGTTGCCCAGGCGGGTCTCGAACCCGCGGGCTCAGGCAATCCACTCACCTCAGCCTCCCAAGGCACGGGATTACAGGCTGAGCCACCGAGCCTGGCTCAGCTTAACTTTTGCCATTAAAACTCCCAAATGTGGCCCAAGATAAACATCACATCACTAGCACTACATTCCCCTAGCGGCATCATGACGACCTCAAGGTGGTTATATCAAGGAGTGTTCCAGCACTATCGTGGAACTTTGGTGTCCAAATGCTACTATCACAGCTACTAATAGAAAAGAGGGTATGACTTTGGAAAGATTCTAGTAGAAAGAAAGATTAAACATGCCAAATTCAACACTGGGATTATTACACATGGAATTTGTTTCATCA
>CAUYQG010292179.1:0-11300 GCA_963574415.1 Tarsius wallacei
CTATATGATGTCATCCATATTACAGTGTATATTACCTGCCTCATTCTAGCTTTTACATATAATGGAAATATTTTTAGACCCATGCAAGGTAATGAATCATTAGAAGTATCCGGCAGGTAATATACACTGTAATATGGATGACATCATATAGAATACCAGCACTAGAGGGAGATGTATCTCAGAATCAGTGAAGGTAAGTTTATTCATATAATGCAACAAGTTTTTAAGGAGTGCCTAATTTTTGACAGGGTTTGCAGTGGACGTTTAGCATGATGAAGATAAAAATGCTTCCTAATTTCTTGCAGGCTTGGGAAGATCACTGAAAATTAAGGACTACATTTCATTATAATCCCTGAGACCGACCGTATAAAAATACTCTCATCTTTGGTATTCCATCTTGTGGAAGCCATGAGTGTCCTGTCCTCTCTTCTCTGCTTTGCGTGCCTTTATTAGGGTTGTTTCCAATAACAGATACATGGAATTTCCTCTGTGTCTCCCAGTTGTTCTGGCTCTTCTCACCTGCTCCCTACTCTCCTGCCCCACTGTTACAATATTTCATAGGCAGTTGAAGCAGAGGTGGAGAAGAGAGCATATCATGCCAGGCAAACTCACCAAAGTAGAGTTATAAGATTAATGGCTGAGAATGTGCAGGGGATGCAATATATTTGGACTGAAACAACAACAACAACAAAATGATCAAGTGTCTCATGAAATTTCACATGTAATTAGTTGAAATTATTTGGGAAAAGCATGCTATCAAAACGGAGAATTGGCAAGGGCCTGAGAGAGGCAAAAACAAAGAACTTAAAAGCGTGAAATGAAATGTGTGGGGTTCACAAATGTCTGGAATTTTGTGACGTGATATAGGAGGGTCTTATATATGTCTAGCTGTGATTGATGGAAGAAGATGTAAGTCATATTTATCGCATATCAATATTCTGAGGAGTATAATGTTTCTGTCAATTTATCTCTAGCTCTGGCTTTTCCTTATTAAAAGAACAGAATTACTATTGTCATGCAGAACAATTTCAAAACAATTGAAGCTTAGGAGGATGGTGTATCCAAAACTATACCAAATTCAGGATGCAAACAACGCTGTTTTTCTTCTTTCTCTTCACACCCCCACTTTAGACATTCTCCCTGGCAAATATTCCACATTCTAATTGTTAATATTTTGCTTCTTCGTGTCTCTAAATTCCTTCCTATCCCCTCCAAATTGCCTAATTGCATTACCCATATTCCTTATGCAATTTAGGATTTATAGGTTTGATCATCCAACCAAATTAGTTATAACCATCTTCTACTCGCCAACCACACCTATGGCCCACTTTAAACTCAGTACTGTTTCCCAGGTTTATTTCTCCTGTCCATCTTCACTGTCTCTGCTGGAAGAAAACAACACCTTAACTACCTGGGCAAAGGCAACAGATTTGTCGAAGGCAGTAGCAAGCATCTGAATTATCCAGAGTTTGTTCACACATCAATGACCCGGCCCCAGAGTTTCTGATTCATGATTTCCATGTTGGAGAACTTTAAGTTCAAGGATACAGGATTATTCTAGGCACGTTGCAAATACTGAAATAACATTGATCTGCAAGGGTCTAGAGAAATAGTGATTCTTTAATCCAGGAATCCAGGGCACTGTAATTAGACTATCTTATCTGAGAGTTTGCATGTCTATCAAGTTTCTTGGTTATCCTGACATACAGCTGGTTTGGGGGCCACAGTCGGAGAAGTGCTGCTGTAGGCCTCCAGGCTGTATTCCCTGCCCTCTCCCACATTCCTTTTACTTTGCTGTCAGAAATGACTTTTAAATTCTGATAATATAAAACCATGGTTGCGCTCCTAAAGCAAAATTCAGAATAGAATGCTTTCCATGTAAGATCTCTAATAATAAATCATAGCGTCTTATTCTAGCCTCTACTACTAATGATGCCCTTGGACTTCATCTGCCATGTACTATAAAGTAACACCAAACTACTTTCATTTCTCTGGATACTCTTTGCCTTGTCTTCCTGTTGTCTCTGCACATGCTGATTTTGGTTTTCTGCCTGACAAACTGGCTCTCCTGCATTGGTGTACACAGACAATGTCACCTTTCCTGTAAAGCGTTCTCACTTTCCCTGAAAGTATTAGGTACTTCATCCTCTACGGTTCATGCATTTACATATGTTAGAGTAATTATTTCATTGTGTTGCGATTGTTTTCCTGTGGGTCTTTCTCCAGGAAGGGAGAATATGTTCCTTCAGCGTGCCAATATGGATGACTTAATTGTCAACCTACATCCACATGGCTTCTTACCTGGCACATTTTAAATGTTCTCTCTCTATACAGAATGAACAATTTTGCCATTTTGACATTTCTGATTCTGTGAGCCAGATATTTTCTTTCTTTTAATGTTTCCTCTACAAAACTTAAATTAACCAATGCATTAAATTCTCAGTAGCTAAAGTGGGCAAAGGGATTTATCATATCATTCAAAACCCTGTTAGAAACAGTGTCTTAGTCACACCCTTTGCAGAGTCACGTTTAGAATAATAATATGGTAATATTTTGCAATAATAATAATAATAACTTAATATCTAATATGTATTCTATTGAATACTGAACACTTTGTGTTTGCAAATATTGCTCAAAATTTATCTCTTATGAATCTTCACAAATATTTTATCATATGAATACTATCATTAGTTACATGTAACAGAACACAAAAAAAGAAATAACAAAGAAATTAAAGTTTTCAATATCACACAGATAATAAATGGTAGTGGGTGATTTTGGCTAAGATAGTCTAATTACAGTGCCCTGGATTAAAGGATCACTATTTCTCTAGACCCTTGTAGATCAATGTTATTTCAGTATTTGCAACGTGCCTAGAATAATCCTGTATCCTTGAACTTAAAGTAGATTTCTCTTACGAAGTAATTTTTCCCACACTTTGCATGAGAGAAATACATTATCTAGATTGTACATTGTAGGACTTCTCAGTCAAGTAGTGGTCTAGTGTGGCACTTGTGTAAGGCAAGACTATGTCCATGATTCCTGGTTCTTGAGTAGAATGTCTAGTTTAGTTGGACCACCAGGATAAGACAATTCCTTTTCAGCTGCCAAAACTCAAAAATAGATGGTAGAGATTTAGGGAGACCTAAACCCGATTTTATGATTTACAGTATCTTAAGAGTCATAGACTAGATAGAGTGACTGCAACGGAACATAGAATAGAAAGAGAGGGTACTAGAATATGGGATATACATGTGAGAATGTTCTGTAAGAATGATGATCTTGATTTAGACAAAGGGACTAATTCATTTATTCAACGTATTGTATTGCTACAGAACAAAATTAAAGACAGAACTTACTTTGTTTTTGTGTTCATTGTACTGTATTATAAGATAACTGTTATTTGTATTCTTCTCTTACACCACTTTACAAAGAGTTTCATTCCGCCATGTCACTAATTCCATCAGTATTCAAAAAAGGGGCATCGTTAGCCTCTTTTAATTATACAATCAAATTATCTTAAAAAAAAACCCTCTACCTCTTTTCAGTTAAGCTTATTCCAATAAGTATTTGTATTCTGTGTACTATGTATAAGACCAAGGGCCATATACCTACCACAGATGTGTGGATCAGTAATATTCAGTCTCAATCATAAAGAGATGAAAATCTTTCTAATTAGTAGAAATCTACTTAAAGTTCAAGGATACGTGATTATTCTGGGCACCTTGCAAATATTGAAATAAAACATTAGAGGATTTGGTATACTTGAACAAACTTCAAGTCCCAACAGTCTGCTGCCAGAATCCACAGTCCAAATTACTACCTATTTCATTGAAGGGGAATGATCACTAGAAAGGGACTGACATGGTTGAAGATGCATATCAGGAAGATTAGTCAGGCACCAGTGTTTAAGAAAATACAGACTAGGAGATATGATCCAGAAAGAGGAAGTATGAGGGAGCAGAGTTCAAAAACCCAGGCTTGTCTTGTTTCAAATCATAATGTACACGATTGCTGTATAATTTGAAGTAATTCGTGTACCTGTTCTGACTCTTATTTTCTTTACTGGTAGAATCGAGAATATGTCATTATCTCTCTCACAGTGTTGCTGTGATGGTTTATTGAGATAATGCACGTGAATTACTTAACAAGGTGCTGGGTACTTAACAAGTATTCAGTAACTGTTAATGACATCATTATATTATTATTGTTTTATTGTGTTATGCATATGAGAGTCATGTTCGAGGTAGGAAAAAAATACAACTTGCTGGGATATGGAGAAAGATACAAGAAGAAGGTGTCAAGGTGACTTTAAAATATTGATTCTAGATGGTGGGAAATTGACAGCATCATTAATAAACATGAAAACCGCAATGATTCCTGCTCCCTAAACCTTCTCCTGGCAACAAAGCTAACAATAACAAAATATAAAAAAGATTACTTGGATTCAACATTTCACGATCTCCTTTTTAGGTCCTCCTATCTCCAATACAGAGCTCAGCACTCACTGACAGGAATACAGAATGACAGCAGACCAACAAAATGATGCCAAGCGACTCTGGTTTGGAACTGGAGTCATGGCCAATAAGAAAGCCAATCAAAAGTCATTTTAAATATTTTTGAGAAATTATTTTTTACCCATTTTCTACGTTTTTTGTTCTTTCTCACTGTCATTTTTCTCACCTGTTATGCCCCCAGGCTTTGCGATTCCAATTCTGAAATATTCCTCCTCGAAGGTGTTTGACTGGTGAACATATCCTGCAAAATTAAAGATTACAGACACCTAATCATAAGTTATTTTGAATGGATGGTAGTCTAGACACTGCCTTAAAAATAAATAGGATAACAACGGAACAATTTACAGCCTTAAAGAAAAAAATATAAAATCCATGTTGCAGTGGATTTGAGACTAATTGAAAATTAAGTGAGCAGTTTAAACTTCCCTGGGCCAAGCAAAGGGAAATAGTGCTATCCAAAAATATAATTTTCTTTTTTTTTTTCTGTCTCATAGACCTGTTTAACTTAAAGGAAGACTTACTGCCAAAGTTTAAGCTTTCTCTCAAACGAAATCATATGAAGTTAACTATAAAAGCTATAAATTAACAGATCCACAAAAGGTACAATTACACTCAGGATACAGAGCAAAAATATACTTTATAATGACATGTGTAAAGAAAATACGTTTATTAAAATGGTGAACAATGTCTGTATACATGAACACAAAGAGAACATACATTCTTGCCTTGGCCTAGATCCATCTGCCTCTGTCTAATGAGCACCCAGGCACCTGCAGCCGAACTTTCCATTATAGGAACCCAGTGGTAATTAGCCCACAGAGGCATAGCGCTGGATTAGAAAATCCTACTGGGCAGCTGTATGGAACATTTCCAGAAATGTCTGCTGGAGGATCTTCCCGAGTAGTCTGTGCTGAAGCTAGATTTTGCCACCTGCAATTTTTGTTTCTGTCTCAGAATCCCAGATTCTTTCTCCTAGGTTTCCTCCCCTTCGATATCCCAGTACCATGGAGATACTCTCCTCTATACTCAGCTAAATAGCAATGTGATATTTATTTATTTGCCTTTTCCTTCTAGGTTTTGGGTTACCAACTGGGCTCTATTATATTAGCTTTGTTTCCTAAGGATTTTCTTGAGTTGGACTCAGATAGATCCATCAACTTAGCATTCTGAAAGCTTTATTTTGCCCTTAGATTTCATCACTTTGAATCTGGATCATTCGCTAGGTTCATATTTGGACACGGCATCATTTTTAAGTATAAAATAAAGTATGTACTTTATTCTGCCTGTAATGTCTCCTCCCCTCCCAGTTCACATTAGCTCTGCCTCCTGTTAAATTTGATTCCTAGCACTCTAGAAATGTTCTAAAGTCCATTAAATAAAAGTGTATTAAATAGGGTGGGAGGGGGATACCTCATCAACAAGGGTACCTGCATGATCAGTGTTTATATACCTAACCCTGAAATGTACCTCACATCTTTATAGTAAATTTTTTAAGTTTATTTTTAGCATTTACACTGAAAAATAGAGTTAGATAAAGAAAACCCAAAATTACTTCATGTAAATGAACAGTTTTCTACACCACTGCCCTGATAATAAATTTCCTGGAAAGAAAATCACAACAAATGGCAAGCCTCCATGGCAAGTCACCATGGAGCCAAAGGGAACAAATGATTAGCTATAAGGCTTTCCAGAAACAACAATATTTGAAACTGAATGAAATCTTCGATTTGGGCATAGTGAGGGCTTTTCTACTCAAAATATCCGGACCAATAGCATATATTAACCCTAAAAGAGTTTCTACAATTTATAAGTTTAAGCAGGAAGTTAAGGTCCTGTTATTACTTTTAATTTTTGGTAACTCTATATTAGACATGAAGAACAGAATGTCTCTGTGTATATGTGCATATTAGGAACGGCGTGTGCAACAAGCATGCCATCATAAGGACAGATGCAATCGTATTGTGGTTAAATCTGTTCTAAACTACGTTCCCATTATTAACATAACCCAGGTTTTACTTTGGGGCATTTAGGGTCCCTTTAGTAATTTCAGTTTCAGTGAAAAATGCCAGAAAGTTGAGCATTATATTATCTTAATTGTGTGTGATATTTACGTCTCCATAAAATGCAAAGTAAAAAAAAAAATTAGAATATTGAATTCCAGATTATTTTATGATCCTGGGATTTACTGAAAGAAGGAGAAGAGAAGTGAGTACAGAGCTGAGAAAACTTACTATCTTAATATTTTGAAGAAAGAGCCGAGAAAGGAAATGTACAAAAAATGCAGTTCATGGCATTACATATAATTTTAAACAAGATCTAATTCTCATGTCTCTTGATTTCTCCAAAAGACAAACTGGTCCTGTGAAAATAAAACTATCAAATATTTTTCTTTCATTTCTTTTCCATTTACCACTTTCTTTTTCTCCTTTATAGACCCTACTGCTAGGATTCCAGGGTCAGTTTGACCTTCATAATAAATTTGCTGTCTTTTGAGTCAGTCCATTTTTGTGTTGGACTCCAGCTTTGAAATATTATTTCTTAAATTAAGCTAAAATTTGACTCTCTACTCTTTTCCTTTGCGGAAATTCGGAACAAGTCAAATCCTTGTACTTGAGAGCTTTTCAAATAATTGATGGTACTGCCATGTTTTCCTGTAGAAATTTATTATTAATATTTTCCTGGATTTAATATGACACTAAAATCCAGGTTGGCAGGCACTTCAGCAATATTGATCAAATCCATTTATTATTTTGGCATCATGCAGATATAACCCTATTAGTTTTGGAGATAAGTATGTTTTTTCATTCAGAACACCTGTCTAGAAGAAAATATCACAGACTGAGAAGGATTTCAAAATTTTAATGCAGGCTTACATTCCCTGGGATCCTCAAGGGAGGAGTAAATTCTGTTTTTTAAAAATTTTGCAGTTTGTGGAGCTGGAGGAACTTAACACATAAACAAAAATTCCAAAGGCATAACTTTGGTTATTGGCCACTAGAAAGTAAACTTCAAGAACAAGAATTAAAACTTGTAAATTATTTTCTCACATCTAAAAATAAATTAATCAACTATATTCTATGTCAAAAACATTTTTAAAAAGATGATTCTTTTGGTGTAGATTAATATTTTGTATCTCATGATTTGTTAATAGTTATATTTTTGATTAGGTTTCTTCTCCATTTTATGAAATTTTGGATAATACATAGCATGGTTAATGACAAAGTAGAAGCTATAACAATCATTACACCAATAGAAAAACAAAACAGTATATGGTACAAGAGATTCACAAATGTCAATAAATCAAGATATCAGCATTAGAACAAACAAATCTAGTCTGTCCACATATTTTAATTAAAGCCTTAATGCTATGTTTCCAGAATTCGAGGCTTATGTTTGGATCATACGTATGGAGATAGTTTTTACATCTTTTGTCTAATTAACTTAGAAAATATTGTCTACCATTTTGCTTATAAAGACTATGTTCAATTAACACTAAATCAAAATTTAAGTTAATATTTCTTTTCAAAGTGTGACAACCAAAAAATGTGATTAACAGAAGAGAAGAGTATAATTTTCAATGTCTAAAAGCAATAGAAAGTTAATATCTAGAATTTTAACAGACTCCTAAAATCAATAGAAAACAAAGCATCCAACATAAATAAGAAAGAAGGGTAGTAACATGAAATTCAGAGGAGAAATAAATAGTAGTAGTTGGCCTGAGGAATGTAAAATGTTTACTTACTTTGCCATTCAATGAATTAAACTATGAGTTAAAAATGGTACTTCTTTATGCCTGTTAGAGACACACATTAGAAGGTTGAATACCACCGTTGGCAAACATTTGGAGCAAAAGGAACACTAGCACATGTGAACAACTGATGCCACCAATACCTGATGATACTCCCTAGTATAAGGATTATGCGTACCCCAAGTCAGAGTAGTCCCTATCCTAAGTTTGGATACGTCATTTTTTTTTTTTTGAAAGCTGGATTTATTGAAAGAACAGAAAAGCTCTCAGAGTGGGAGGGGAACAGAGTGGGTTGCCCGGATACATTTTTTAAGAAAGATACTGGTGGAAATTTACGAGGTAGATACAAACTAGATATAAAAAGAAATTGAAATTAACCTTCTCTTATAATTAGCTGCTAGGAAGACTATTTTTACTTCGATGAAGTAAGTGCCTATCTTTGGTTCATTAACTTTAATTTAATTTTTGTTGTTGTTGTTGTTCTTGACCAGAGGTATGGAGAACCTGCTTCAAATAAAACAAAAGAAAACAACAACAACATTAAAATAGCACTGGTTCTCAGTCCAGGCTCTTCCCATTTTGGGGGAGCACGTGTGTATCTTTCCTTTTTATTACTATCTAGTTTTCCTTCTTTAACTTTGGGAGGAAGGGAGGTTATCACTGATGATACAGCGCAACTCAATAGAAACATTTTAGTAAATAGGACATTTAAATTATACAAAAAGAGGTCATCAATATTATCTGAACTGAGTTGTTTTATTTTCAACCATGAACATCAAGTTCTAAGGACGTTCTTAACTGAGTCTGGAACCAGGAGTGAAAGTGGTAGGGCTTTAAGAGGGGAGGTAAGCAAAAAGATCAGAAGGTGAAGAAATTCCATATCATTATCTGGAGTAGATGGTGCACTGACTGAATAGAAACTGGGGGAATAAGATATATGTGTGGCCTTCTGTACCTGGCTACTAATTTGTTTTGTTTTCTTTTTTTTTTTAAATGGCTTATCCCAGAATTTCCTTTTAGGCGTAAAATATTATCCGTTAAATAAAATTAAAACTCTGTGCTAATTTGGATTAAAGATCTATGCTAATTCAACCTGGAGAATCATTGTTAAACGATTAGTCAGAAAAGAAAATTATACTGGAAGTAGGTGGAGCAATCATAAGGCTGTGGTGGGCACAGTTAAATGAAAATCATCTAACTTCAACCCCAGAGCTCTCTCTAATATATTTCACCTGTGTTTTTGAAATTGATAATATATTCCAAAGCATTTTTTTAAACCGTAAAATACTAGACACATGCACAGAATTTGTTGATATATCAGCTATCAAAAAAGAATCCCATAGCTCCAAATACTGCATTATGCATTCAGTTTGGTCACTTGGTGGGAAATATATCAAATATCAATTTGTAATAGAATGTTTTACTAAAAAAACACAAATAGTGGGAAACTTGAAAAATGAATTGCAAAATATGTAGCCTGACTTAGTTATAGTTAATGGAATTCTACCATGCTTGTATGAAAGATATTACCCAACAGAAAACACTTAAGGAAATAGATTTATAGATCAACTATCCTTGATCCAACTTGTTTAAGGCAAATTTTGGCCTTCAGGGCCTGGAGTTAGACATAGCCAAACTTTGAAAATATTCTTCAGACTCCTTATAACCTGTCAGAGTTTCCCTTAAGCCAGGCTGCCAAGACTACACAACTGAATTGATGTTCAATTACAGTAACTCTATTAGCTGTAGCATTTGGCGTACTTGCATCTCATTTTTTCTATGTAATATTTAAATTTAACATTTACATTTAAATCTCATTCTAATTGTCCTGTATTACAACAAAGCTCAAAAAATTTTAAAGGAAATATAAATTACGTTTTAATAAAGTTGAATGAATTAATATGGTTTTGGGGTGAAAGCACAGACCTGAATTTATTATAAATATAAGCATAGTTAGAAAAGATCCTCACCAAAGAAGATGTTCAAAAAGTAGTTGCAAAAAGAAAGATGGGAGGGAAATAAACTAAAATGAAGACAGATGCTGTTCTAAAATATAACCATCATACCCCTGAACTTTTATTGAGTTTGAGGAGCTATTCTAATTGCCTCATATATTTTTATCTCACTTAATTTTTCCACTAACATACCAGTAGTCATTATTTGCATTTTCTTTATACTAACAATGAAGAAATTGTGAAATAAATGATTCCTTGAATGGTCATGCACCTAGCAAAAGGCAGGAGTGATTTTTGACCGCAAATCCGTTTAAAAAAATATTTTTTAATGCAATGAAGATAATGACAGGTCAGAGTAATGAGGGATAATTTCTGGGAGAATATGAGCTCAATTGTGAGGGGAAAGGCAGGCGTGTTTTTAGTCGGAAGAACAGCGTGTTTAAAAGAGGCATCGGTCTGGAATGGGGGTGTATGACAATAAGAAGTTTTGAGGCGACATGCACACTTCTTATCAAGTAGTCCCAATCAATTCGTCCCAAGCATGGATCATTCACATAACTTCCTTCAAAGATTTTATTATAATGGCACATAAAATGAAATACGAGTTAGCATTTTCTTTAAATGTACAGTATTTTACTTGAATAGATTTATTCGTAAGAAAAACTTTGCAACAAATCTACAAACAGAAACATGCTTTAATAACAGAGTCATAAAATAAACTGAAAGCCAAGTAAATTTTTGAATTCCAGCAAGATATTAAAGTCTGGTGCCCTAAGATTTTGAGCCTGGAGTCTGATTTTCCTTATTTTAGAGGAACATATCAATAATAGCAATAATGACTAATAGAATTTTTTTTTTTGAGTTGGAGTCTCACTCTGTCACCCAGACTGGAGTGCAGTGGCCGCTCCCAGCCACCGCAGCCTCGACCTGCTGGGCTCTGGTGATCCTTCCGCCTCAGCCTTCCAAGTAGCTGGAACTACAGGTGTGCGCTACCACGCCCGGCTAATTTTTTGATTTATTGTAGAGATGAGGTCTCGCTTGCCCAGGCGGGTCTCGAACCCATGGGCTCTGGCAATCCAC
>CAUYQG010292181.1:0-12757 GCA_963574415.1 Tarsius wallacei
CAAAAGGACACTACATAATGATAAAAGGTTCAATCCATCCACAAGATATATCCATCCTAAACATATATGCACCCAACACAGGAGTGCCAGTATTTATAAAGCAACTACTAAGTAAACTAAAAAAAGATATTGACTCTAACACTATTATAGCAGGGGACTTGAATACCCCACTAACAGCCCTAGATAGATCATTGAGGCAAAAAATAAACAAGAAGATCTAGAACCTAAACTTGACACCTGAACAAATGGACTTAATAGATACCTAAAGATTATTCCACCCAACAATGACCCAACATTCATTCTACCCATTGTCACATGAGATTGATCACATCCTTGGTCATAAATCAAGCATAAACAAATTCGATAAGGTTGAAATATTGCCATGCACCATCTCAGTCCACAGTAGAATGAAAATAAATATCAACACCAACAAAATTTCCCCAAAGTCCACAAAGACATGGACATTAAACAGCATGATGCTGAACAGCTGCTGGGTAAACACTAAAATCAAAGATGAAATTAAAAGATTCCTGGAATCAAAAGAAAATGAAGAAACATCTTACCAAAACCTCTGAGATGCCATGACAACAGTTCTAAGAGGGAAATTTATATCTCTACAAGCACACATTAAGAAAATGGAAAGATCACAAGGTGAGAGCCAAACAAATCATCTAAGGGAGCTGGAAAAAGAAGACCACCAAAACCTCAAGAATCAACATTGTTAAAATGTCCATCTACCAAAAGCAATCTATAGATTCAACACAATACCCATTAAATTACCAACATCATTCTCCTCGAACCTGGAAATGACAATACAGAAATTCATAGGGAAACATAAACAACCATGAATAGCCAAAACAATCCTTAGTAAAAGAAACAAAGCAGGAGGTATCACACTTCCAGACTTCAAACTTTACTATAAGGCTATATAATCAAAATAGCCTGGTATTAGTACAAGAACAGACATACATGCCAATGGAACAGGATAGAGATTCCGGAAGCAAAGCCTCAGTTTTTCAATCAACTCATCTTTGACAAAGCCTCCAACAACAACCACTGAAGAGAGGAGAACCTATTCAGTAAATGGTGCTGGGAAAACTGGCTGATCACATGCAGAAGATTGAAACAGGACCCCTGCCTGTCACCATACACAAAAAATTAACTCTAAATAAATCAAAGACCTAAATGTAAAACCTTAAACTATAAGAATCTCAGAAAACACAGGAGCCTTCCTTATGAAAATTGGAACTGTCAACCAATTCCTGATCAGAACCCTAAGTGCCTAGACCATAAGAAATAAGATAGACAAGTGGGACCTCATCAAACTGCCTAGCTTTTGCAAAGCAAAAGAAACCATCAAGAGAGCAGGGAGACAGCCCACAGAATGGGAAAAAATATTTGCCAACTGTGTATCTGACAAAGGCCGAACATCTAGGATCTACAAGGAACTCAAATGCGCTGAAAGGAAAAAAACAAACAGTCCCATTCAAAAGTGGGCAAAAGACATGAATAGACACTTCTCAAGAGAAGAGATATGGGCAGCCAACAGACACATGAAAAAGTGCTCAGCCTCACTTATCATCAGAGAAATGCAAATCAAAACCACATTGGGATACCACCTAACTCCAGTAAGAATGGCCATCATTAATAAAACAAACAACAACAGATGTTTGTGAGGATGTGGAGAAAAAGCTACACTTCTACACTGTTGGTGGGAATACAAACTAGTGCAACCTCTTTAGAAGACAGTGTAGCAATTTCTAAAATAACTAGAAATTAATCTTCCATATGACCCAGCAATTCCTCTACTGGGAATATACTCAAAGGAACTCAAATCATTCTACAAAAAAAATACCTGCATACACATGTTTGTTTCAGCTGTATTCACAATAGCAAAAACATGGAACCAACCATGCTACCTATCAATGCCATACTGGATTTTAAAAAATGTGCTACATGTACACAATGGAATATTATGCAGTCATAAAGAAGGACAAGCATATGGACTTGGCAGCAATTTGGATAGATTTAGAGTCTATCATACTCAGTGATCTATCACAGAAACAAAGAACAGAGTTCCATATGTTCTCACTCATAAGTGGACCTTGATCAATTATCATAACACTCTAAGACAGGGATTGGCAGTAATGGGAAACTTCCAGGGGAGGGGGATGGAATTGGCAGTTAAGAAAAACTGCTAGGGAAGGGAGGGGCACACCTCATCAACAAGGGTATCTGCATAACCAATGTTTGTATACCTAAGCCTGAATTGTATCCCACATCTTTAAAAGAAAAAAAAGAAAAGAAAAGAAAAAATAAGTTAATTAATTGAAAAAGAAAAGTTGTAATGCTCTTCCAATGTGTTAGTCTACACTGTGTGAACTCCATGCTCTCCCTAATAAGTAGGAACTAAACACTGAATACACACAGGTATGAAGATGGGAACAACAGACACTGGAGACTCTTATAAAGGGGAGGGAGGAAGAAGGGTAAAGTTTGAAAAACTACCCACTGGGTACCATGCACACCACCTGGGTAACTGTATGGTTTTAGCCTGTGTTCTAGAATGATTGTACTGAGACTTCATTTCCTAAAGATGCCAGAAGTACGCTCAGTCAACACAAAGAAGAAAAAGTGGTGGAGGTGGATGGTGGTGATAGTTTCACAACAATGTCAGTCACTGGGGCACCCATCACAACAGGACCACATTTTTGTTTTCTCATGGCTCCAGGGCCTGGTCCAGATGGGGTGCACCTCACACTCTGAGATACCTCACCACTAGGGCTGCTGTGCCTCAGTAGAAGTCCAAACCTCATTATCACACAATATGAGGGGGGACACCCTCAAAAAATGTAGTTATCTTTTGGATGGTGGACCCTTGTAGTAGAGGCTTCTCCTGCTAGGTAAGTGTTCTAGGAACCCATCAGCATTAGTGTACCAGTTGGTGTTGTTGTGAGGGGTTGTGTTCAGCTTCACTACATTTTTTTTGGAGATTCTTTCAAGGAATTTGCTCATTTCATGATGGGTAATTTATGAGCTCACCTGCCCACACCGCACTGAGTGTTCAGCAGTTTTTGACCAAAAATGGCATGATCCCCCCACCCCACCCTCGCTGTTCACCCAATCTCACCCAAGCAACTTTTTTTAGCCTGTGTTCTAGAATGATTGTACGGAGACTTCATTTCCTAAAGATGCCAGAAGTTCGCTCAGTCAACACAAAGAAGAAAAAGTGGTGGAGGTGGATGGTGGTAATGGTTTCACAACAATATCAGTCATTGGGGTACCCATCACAGCAGGACCACATTTTTGTTTTCTCTCATGGCTCCAGGGCCTGGTCCAGATGGGGTGCACCTCACACTCTGAGATACCTCACCACTAGGGCTGCTGTGCCTCAGTAGAACTTTTTTGTGTTTCCCCAGATGAAAAAAGTCAAGGAAAATGTTTTGCTGATGTGGAAGAGGTGAAAAATAAAAATAGCAAAAGCACTGAAAGACATCAAAATTAACAAGTTCAAAAATTGTTTTGAGCAGTGGGAAAAGCATCTCAATAGTTGTATTGCATCAAATGAAGAGTACTTTGAAGGTGACTGAAGTTTAAACATATAAGAATAAATACACAATTTTGGATAGATAGATAAATTCTGGGTTTTGGAGGGTCCCCCTTGTATACCTGTATAACAAAGCTGCACATGTACTCCTTGAATCTAGAAAAAACAAAAATTAATTAATTTAAAAAAATAAGTTGTGTGGGCTTAGACAAATCCAAAATATCTGAGCTAAATGGAAAAGTCAGAGATTGCCAAAGGGCTAGGTAGGGCCAGGGTTCCTTTGCATAAAGAACTTAGGCGGTTTCTGGGGAGAAAAAATATGGTCACCTAGTAGCTGATAGCCAGCTCCCTATACTAAGAGGGACAAAGTCCCCTCTTTTGCCCCTGCTCCTTACTCCCAGATACTACATAGAGGGAAGCTTACCCCACAAGGAGGCGGTATCACAACCCCAAATGTGACACAGACATAACTCTTGTGTCTATTGGGAAGGATCTATCTGGTCCACTGAGATGCTTTATTTCCTCAGGAAAAATTTCCTTGGCAGAAGAAATAAAATAAAAGCTTTGCCACTAGAGTTTCTGTCTTTTTTTATTTTTACTTTTTTTAATTTTTGAAAATTTTTAATTTTAAGCATGTGGGGTACAATTCAGGGTTAGGTATACAAATGTTCATTATGCAGGTACCCTTGTTGATGAGGTATGCCCCCCTCCCCTGGCAGATTCCCACTACTGCCAATCCCGCCCCTCCTTCCGAGTTTCTTTCAAAGCTATGGGCACATGAGGCAAAATATGTGGCAAAATACAGGTGAAGAGGGAGCACTTCACAGCACTCTGTGGATTCTCCTGTTTCCTGAGAAGCTTGTATAGCAGCACTGCCTTTGTTGGGCAACCAAAGAGAAGACAAACTAGGTGTGAAAGGGATAACTCATTAATTTGTTGAAGACTCAGGTCTGAGTCAGAAGCTGAAACAGCTAGCCCTCCTGGAGCAGGTCTTCTGAGCTTCCTGAATGAGGAGTAGGCCTCACTGACCAATCTCACCTCACACTCTGAGATACCTCACCACTAGGGCTGCTGTGCCAGTTCCTGTTTCCATTGACTTATTGTTGTTGAAACAAAGTCAGTTTCCAGTTGAAGAAAAGATGGCAATGTATTGGCTACATGTGCTGTAGGTGGCTTTTCTGGATTACTGTGACAGCAGGGACAACAAGCACCAAGATCCATTAGAATGGGGCAACACTTCTCCTTCCAGGACCAGGAATTCAAGAGTCTCATGATTAAAATAAAAAAGAGCAATGAGCAAGACAATCCAGCAATTCCACTCAGAGCCAGTGGTAGTTTTGTTTGATGCTTCCCAAGACCAACCCTAGGTTCAAAAATTTGTTGGAAAGATGCACAGAGCTCAAAAAACCTGTTATACTTACAGGTACAGTTTATTACAGTGGAAAGATACAGATTACAATCAGCAACAGAAAAAGCAAATGAGACAAAGTCCAGGAAACACTAAGTGCAAGCTTCCGATTGTCTTCTGTCTATGGAGTCATGCTTACCCAGTTAATTATCCCATCAGGAATGTGTGATGACACACAAAGAGGACTGCTAACCAGGGAGGCTTCCCTGAGCTTTGGTGTCCAGGATTTTTAATGGGGGTCAGTCACACAGGCCCTGCTGCCAAGGCCCCCACCACAAATCGCCTTGTTGTTATAGACTAGCATGGACCAAGGTTAAGCAAATACACTCTAGCCAGGCAGACTACTCCAAGGGCTTCGAGGTTAACTCCCAGGAACCTGACAAGGATCAAATCTCTCTTTGGGAAGTGCAGGGTCTGGACAGGGCAGACTTGCTGAGCTAATCCTTTATTGCCATAGGTAGAAAATGGATGAATCTGTAATTTACAGGATGCTAAACAATTTTGTTACTGGCTTTAGTTATTTCATTTTACTAGGGATTGAAATGCTGAAAACTTCCTATTTATACGACCCGGTATTTTACTTTAAAAAACCCTTAATAATTATATAGTCCTATTCATTACTTTATATATATATATATTTTGTAGAGTTAGAATCTCACTCAATTGCCCAGTCTGGCCTTGAACTCCTGGCCTCAAGCAATCCTCCTCCCTCGGCCTCTCAAAGCACTATCATTACAGGCATGAACCAGCAAACCTGGTCAGATCCCTTACTTTAAAAATGAAGAAACTGAGACACAGAGACAGTGGTTTATTCATATAGTCTAACCTCAGTTCTGCTGGCATTTAACCTATTGTTCTCCCACCATATTATTAAAACATCAGCTCTAATAAGTGTACCCCATTTCATACAGACATAGATAATACCTATTTTAAACAAATATACACATAGAAGAACATCTAAATTCACAATGGCTTCTATTCCATTTATACTGCCAGCTTTGATCCTTTTTTTTTTTTTTTTTTTACTAAAACTCAATTTTTAAAATACATCTATTGGAAACCCTTTACCAATGAGAGATTTGAATTCTAATCTAGGGCATACATGTTTTTGGCAGTTACGTGTTCACCCTAATTTCTCCTCCTGGTTCCCAATTTGTATCAAAGCTGACCATCTCATTAGCCCTGAAGATTTAGGATATTGTTGTTGTTTGTTTTTTCTTCATTTGTTTGTTTTTTAAACTCTGAGATTCACCAGGAGAGAAGCAGAGAGAATACAATGGTCTCTCTCCTGCTCCCTCCCTGGTGTTCTTAGTAGCCCGACTGCCATGTGAGGACGTTCTGGCTGCACTTTGCACAGGAGTACTTGGAAGGGAAGGAAATGGGCTGGTGTCCAGCTTATATTCTGGTTGCCAAGCCAAGAGCCACCCAGGGATGCACCACCCAGAGGGCTGCCTTTTTGCAAACTGCTGCCTTTTTGCAAACTCTAACCATGGTCCAACATGGCCAACTTCAGCCTTGGCCTCAGAAACTGTTTGTCATCCTCAAAGTGTCACTGGCATTTCTACTCCCCTATCAGACTTTTAAACAGATTACAGGAGTCTCTAAATTGTTGCAAAGCTGCACCTTTATCAGTAAAATTATAAATAAAAATTTGTCAGCACTTCAGACATATACAGTAGCTGTTTTATAAGTTATACTCATGTTCTAACAAATGAATCTATTACATCCATTGTAAAACATAAATATAATAACATAATACCAATATAATAATAATATAATACAGTGGCTCATACATATTCCTCACACTTTGGGAAACCTAGGTAGGAGAATGACTTGAGTCCAGGAGTTCAAGAGCAGCCTAGGCAACATAGCAAGTCCTTGTCTCTTCCAAAAACCGTTTTTAAAAATTAGCTAGATGTGGCGGTGTAACCTGTGGTCTCAGCTACTCAGGAGGCTGAAGTGGAAAGATCACCTGAGCCCAGGAGGTCGAGGATGCGGTGAGTCATGATCGTACGATTGTACTCCAGCCTGGGTGACAGAGTGAAACCCTAAATCGAAAGGTGAAATAATAATAATATAAACATAAGTTAAAACACAAACATGAGTGATAGTTTTAATCTCTTTTTCCTGGACTCCAGTGAGACCTCTTGTCTAATCCTCAGAAAAGACACCCACACTTTGGATACTACTGTTCTAGAATATGAGCCTTGATTCCAAAAATTCCTTAACCACAAACCCACAGTCCTCTGAACTCTTCTTCTCTTGCGAGGATATTCCTATCAACTGAATCATTTCCACTGAATGCACCCAGACAGCTGCAGCTTTCAACAGAAGCTCTCTAACAGCATTTCTAAGGGAAGGGCTGTTTCTTAAAACATGATAACATATTTTGAACATACACAAAGAGTTTTTAAATGCACGCTGATTTCCTCACACTGACCTAAATTCCTCCTGATGCAATTTAAGGCTTCTGTATCCTGATCTTTCAATAGTGGGAGTGAAAAACATCTGCTCCCATTCTGTGTGTGCTTTCTTCAAATAATGTGAAGATCACTGTCATATGAAATGGCCACTTGTCTAATTTTAAAGCATTTATTAATTGCCTATTGGTGTCCTAGTGTGTTCTGCTGAGCAGAATGATAGAGTCATTAGTACGCAAATCTACCAAGGATATGTAACCATTTAAGGAAATGAATGCTCTCTGATAGTTTTAGCAATTCAAGACAAAGCCTATGAATTCAGCCCAAGCACCCAATGGACTCTGCAAAGCTGCAACTGTAAGCAGGCACACCAGCCCATTTGACCTCAGTCCAAATATGCAGGCAAGCTAGACATTCCAGGGGACTGGAGAAGGCTTAATGATGTGAGCTGTCAGTTGATTATGCCAACGTTATTTAGATCATTCTTGTAATTCACAGGATCACATATCCTCCAGACAAGGCTTTGGACTGTGAAAATGACCCCTGCAGCATTAGCAGGCTTGGCACCAGGCCCCCAGCCTCAGAGACAGATCCAGGGCAAGACCACTGTCTTTTCTTACCTCAATCCTTTCAGAGTATGCCCTTGATGGGACCAGTGACACTCTTTGCTTTAGATCTGGTACACTGAGGAGCATGCATAATGTTAAAACTACTCAGGCAAATTTGTATGAATGTATGTAAACTTCAGAGAGCTTACGCTTCTGAAAAGTACCATTCACCACAGTTTTGTTTGAAGAATGGAAAAGGAATCCTGCCAAATAAAGTATGCATTATTTTTATGTGAATGCTTAAAGGATAAAAAACATAAATCTAGACTAGCATCGGCATCCCATAGACTCAAAAATGAAAATCCAGTATGTGTTTTTAGAGATTCACTGAGATAGATTGTATCCATTCTTAATAGATTGAAGGTGACAGTGTGACTAAGATAGAGGGCTTATGGCTGAGGGAACTACTTAGGGGAGTATGTAGCAGTGAAAGAAAAAGCCTCAGCTGGATGATTCCCCAAGACCAAAAGGGAGTATTTTGATGGGTCCTCAAATGGTGGAGAGTGATGTCTCATTGCCTTGACATGCCTCTGGGAATTTGTAGGATGCAAGGAAAGAAATGGTACATGGTAGGTCTGGGAAGCTTACACCAGGTTCTCAGCTCCCAGCTTGGATAAGCCCTTACTCCCAAGCTTGATCTGAAAGCTCTAAAGCCACATCACTGGGCTTGGACAATGAGCACCCAAAAGTGGTTCATGTGGAAGAAAACAAGAGGCCAAACCCAAATCCTCAGATGACCCTTAAGAGATGTTGATAATACAACAGAAATTGTCTGAGGCTGATATTACGTGAAATTTAAGCACTCAAGTATAGCAATTTATATGCCCACAAAGTAGGGTTAAAATTATATGATGCCAACAATAAAATATATCATATGCATTTGAATGTATTTATTTATAGTATGTGTCATTTGAAATTTGATGTAAGTAATGGTTGATACTCTAGTAAGGATCATCTCTTGTTATTTTTTCTTTTTTTTTTTTTTTTGAGTGGTGAAGAAGAATGTTATCCTTTCTTTTATTTTAAAGATGTGGGGTACAATTCAGGATTAGGTATACAAGTGGTCATCATACAAGTAAAGTTTAGGCTTCCCTTTGGTCGCCACTTTGCCTGTTCTGAGGTCAGGTACTCTTACTGAGGTTATGTGCCTCCTCCTCTCGCTGGCAGTATCCCGCTATTGTCAATCCCTTTCTTATAGTATTATGGCAAATGTTCAGGGTCCACTTATGAGTGAGAACATGTGATACTCAGTTCTTTGTTTCTGTGATAGATCATTGAGTATTATAGACTCTAAATCCATCCAAGTTGCTGTAATGTACATATGTTTGCCTTCCTTTATGGTTGCGTAATAGTTCATCATGTGTATGTACCACATTTTTTTTTTACCCAGTCCAGTTTTGATGGGCAGCACAGTTGGTTTCATGTTTTTGCTATTGTGAATGGTGCTGCAATAAACATGCATGTGCAGGTATCTTTTTCTGTGGAATGATTTGAGTTCCTTCTGTTATATTCCCAGTAGGTAGATAGCTGCGTCACATGGAAGGTCAATGTCTAGTTCTTTTGGGAATCACCACAGTTTTCCATAGAGGTTGAACTAGTTTGCATTCCCACCAGCAGAGTAGAAGCATTCCCTTTTCTCCACATCCTTGATAGCATCTGTTGTTATTTGTTTCATTAATGATGGCCATTATTACTGGGGTTAGGTGGTATCTCAGTGTGGAGTTTACTTGCATTTTTCTGATGATTAGTGAGGTTAAGCACTTTTTCATGTGTCTGTTGGCTGCCTGTATATTTTCTTTTAAGAAGTGTCTATTCACATCTTTTGTCCAGTTTTTAATGGGGCTGTTTGTTTTCTTTTTCCTTTCAGCATGTTTGAGTTTCTTGCAGATCCTGGATGTTAGACCTTTGTCAGATAAACAGTTGACAAATACTTTTTCCCATTCTGTGGACTGTCTCCCACTTTCTTGATGGTTTCTTTTGCTTTACAGAAGCTTTTCAGTTTAATGAGGTCCCACTTGCTATCTTATTTCTTATGGCATGAACATCTGGGGTTTTAATCAGGAATTGGTTGCCTACTCCAAGGATCATCTCTTTTTCTAAATCTCAAGTTGTGATAGGAAGTGTTTGTGAAAATGAGAATATAATTCAACTATAATAATAATATTTTTGTTAATCATAGCTAAAGCTGGCATCTAATGTGCAACCTTTTGGTTATTCACAATCTAAAATTACATATGTAATTTATGATACTATAACTATATATACATAAAAACATATAATTGCCTATTATGTGCTATTATGGTATTAATTTTCTGATATTGTTGGGGTAGAAGATATTCGCCGGAAGTAAATAATTTTAGTAACTACACATGTATATTATCTTGGTTTTAATTATTAACTTCTTTTAGGCATAAAGAAAAGCATAAAGAAAAACAAAAAATTATAGATTATATGAAGCATTCATTCACTCATTATTGTTAGAATTGAAATTCTTCTGTCTAATTCTCAAATTTTACTAAACGTCATCAAAATCTGATTTTGTTATTTAGATTCTTATAGATTTTTTATAGCTGTACCACATAATTAAGCATTTCAAAACAGTAGAATTTTATGTTTGAAAATATATATAAATGACATTATATGTATACATACGTGTGTATCATATATACATGCATGTATATGTGCATAAAAATATATGTGTGTGTACACACATAACTTCTAAAACTTGTTTTGGCTAAAAATTATATTTTTTTGCGTTTTAACCATGTTGAAATAAGTAGCTCTAGTCTGTGACATACTGTTCCATCAGATAAGTTTATCTATTTTCCAATTGATAAAAATTGATGTTGATTCCAAATTTTCATACCACAACAGCTTTCTTTTTTGAGTTGGAGTCTCACTCTGTCACCCAGACTGGAGTGCAGTGGCTACTCCCGGCCACCGCAGCCTCAACCTGCTGGGCTCCGGTGATCCTTCCGCCTCAGCCTTCCAAGTAGCTGGCACTACAGGCGCGCGCTACCACGCCCAGCTAATTTTTGATTTATTGTAGAGATGAGGTCTCGCCAAGTTGCCCAGGCAGGTCTCGAACCCACGGGCTCAGGCAATCCACTCACCTCAGCTTCCCAAGGCGTGGGATTACAGGCTGAGCCACCGAGCCCGGCTCACAACAGCTTTCTTAAGAGATTCTTATATGTGTCTCTTTCTTGTATGTCATAACTTTCCTAAGATAGACCTGGAAGTAAAATGACTGATCCTGAGGGCATAAACATTTTAGACATACTGAATATAATCTCCATACAGGATGCACTAATTATCACCTGTCACCAGCGTTGTATGAACTTCCCATTTTCCCATATTTTTAACATATGGCATTGTCAGACTTAAATGTTTACCCTCCTGGTGACTCTTGAATGTTCATCATGGTATTTCACTGGGGTTTATATCAGTTTTTTAATACTGCTTTAACACATGACCACACAAATTAAAAACAGCACAAGTTGATTATCTCCCATTTTTGGAAGTCAAATGGGTCTGAAGTCAAGTGAGTAGCAGGGGTGCATTCCTCCCACAGGTTCCAGAGAACTGTTTCCTTGTCTTTCCTAGCTTTGGCTTCTACAGCCTGCCTCATCCCTTGGTTCACAGTCCCTTCTTCCATCTTCAAAACCATTACTGTGACATCTTCAAACTCCTTTCTCACTCTGATTCTTCTGCCTTCCTCTTCCTCTTATAAGGTCCATTATGGCTATGTAGGGCCCACCAGGTAATCTCCTAATTTTAAAGTCAGCTGATGAGTGACTTAATTCCATTTGCAAGCTTAATTCCTCTTTGTGTCATAATAGTTTTCTGAACACATCTTTGTAATTATTTTGCATGTCATAGGGCTTAATTTTGTATTGTCTGCTTACCATTTGAGTTGAGTATTTTTATGTACTTACTGACCTTTTGTATTTCATGCTTGTGAATTTTCAATTTGTACACTGAGTTTTTCTTTCTTTTTTTTTTAAAATAAGATCTGCCAAATCTTCTTTGTATTTTCAAGTTTCCAGTCCTTTGTAAATTATATGTATTTCAATTAACATCTTCAAGGCTATGATTTATGTTTTCCTTTGCTTTTAAAATCCATCATTCAGAATTGATGTTGTTGCTAATGTTTTTGTTTTAATAAAATCAAATTTATCACCTAGCTTATAGTTTTGGTGGTTCAAAGAATTCTTCCCAACCTTGAAGTTATCTTTATTGTTTTAAGCGGCTATATAGAGTGAAAATACTTTTGTGGGCATGGTGGCCCTCACCTTTAGTCCCTGCAATTTAGGAGGCTGAGGTGGGGAGAATCACTAGAGCCCAGGAGTCTACAGTGAGCTATGATCGCATGACTGAACAACAGAGCAAAATCCCATATGTTTTAAAAACATTTTTTGCATATTAATTTTATAAGAATTTGCTGTTCTCCTTTATTAGTTATAATAGTTTATACATAAATTTTCTTGGGTTTTAAAGGTAGATAAAGCCGGGCTTGGTGGCTCAGCCTGTAATCCCGCGCCTTGGGAGGCTGAGGTGAGTGGATTGCCTGAGCCCGCGGGTTCGAGACCCGCCTGGGCAAGCGAGACCTCATCTCTACAATAAATCAAAAATCAGCCGGGTGTGGTAGCGCGCGCCTGTAATTCCAGCTACTTGGAAGGCTGAGGCGGAAGGATCGCCGGAGCCCAGCAGGTCGAGGTTGCGGTGGCCGGGAGCGGCCACTGCACTCCAGTCTGGGCGACAGAGTGAGACTCCA
>CAUYQG010292183.1:0-47977 GCA_963574415.1 Tarsius wallacei
CCCCCCCCCCCCCCCCCCCCCGCCGCCGCCCGCCGCCGCCCCCCCCCCCCCCCCCCCCCCCCGGCCTAGAAAAGCAGAAGCTGATGGGGGAGGCTGTGCCTGGGGACGAGACGGGCCTGTTCAGAGATGCTCCCTCCGCACAGCCTGACTCCCCCACATGGCAACATCTCTTACTGCTTCACTGATGAAGGGGATCCCTTGGAAACCAGCACTCCTCCTTAGAATCTCGAATCCTCTGAGAAGCCCAGGAACCTCACTGACTCATGTACCAGCACACCTTTGTTGAAGCGATTGTCTTTCTCCTGACATGACGTCATTGTTGGGTAACTAAGATGATGTGGGGAACAGAGGTCTTAGTTGCCCCAAGCGTTGGGGCAGGAAGAACCACGAGGGACGTGGGTGGCATTGGGGATGCAGGGGTAGGTGTGATAAAGAGGTGAGAGGGCCTTGCCCTAAACTAACCTGATCTAATTTAAAATTTGTGTTGGTTGGACCTGCACTGGGGAGTGTTGGTATGGATGAGGCTGCAGTGCCAGTTACCATGAGGTCGGGGTGAGGGGGCTGTGTTCTGTTCCCTCCTTCCCTGCCCTCCGTGCTGAGGACAGATGGCTTATATGAATGAGGCCAATTTTGGCAGCTCCTTCACCTGTGATAGACTTGATAGACTGTCTCAAGGGAGGAGAAGTTGCTGGTTGAGTCCCTCTGTCAGCATTAACATCTTACTTTCCCACCTGTCAGGCTTGCCCATCGGAGTGGCTGGACAGGTTGCACTCTTCCACTGTATCCTCTACTGGAAAGCAATCCATGAACTGATTGTATAATCAAATCCATAGTCAGTAATTAATCCTCACCCTGACTCCCTAATGCTGTGGTTTATCCACACAGCGAGTAAAATGGAAAGTAAAACATTATGTCCTGGCATGTGAACCTGTAGATATTTGAGGTGCTATCTCCAAAGGAAAACTTACTTTGATCATCCAGTCCTGGGTTTCTGATGGACAATATGAGTCCTGACACGTGGATGCTGGACATGCCTTAGCTACATAGACTGATATTTCATGTTCTTTGAGAAATTTCTCAAAGAACAAAGGATCTAGAAAATTTACAGTGTGCTATAAACAGTTAATTTCCATTGATTTCTACTGGCAAGCCAGCATCTTTCTGCAGGAAACACAATAATGCAAAATCACGCTCACAACTTCCACTCTGCACCACACTTCCCTCACCCTGCAAATCCTAAGGAATACTGCAGTGAATTCCACCTCTAATTACATCATTATTCTGATAAATAATCTCTGGAAAGAATAAAATCCATTGGATAGAAAATGTAATCATACTTATAAAAATGTCTCTGATCATGAAGACTAGTTATCCTAATATTTGCTTTTTTGGAAAGTGTGTGTGTGTGTGTGTGTGTGTGTGTGTGTGTGTTCACACAAAAATATATACACACAACTTACAAGGAAGCAACCTGTAGGAAATCTTCCAGGGCTGTTGGATAAGAACAATTCCATGCCGTAAGAAGTTTCCACAAGCTAACTTCATGTAATTGGCATGCATGTGACTCTGAGGATGTGGTCTCATGGCCAGGATATGACCTGAACATATGACCTTGGGGAGATTATTATGTATAAATCAAATGAAATACCCAAATGACCACACGGGGCCATGGGAATGTTATTGAACATGTGAAATGGAATCAATAGCCTCTTTTCCTCTGGCTGTTCCTGCACAGCCCTTTCCAACATTCCAGCCCATTTGTATCTGAAAGAGACCTAAGTGGCACTGCAGATAAAGGACGCATTACAAAAATAGTCCTGTCTTCACGTCTTCCTTTCTGTTGTTTCTGAACTTGCTGTACCATGATATCCTGGTGGGATAAAAATGGTCCCCATAGGGCCAGATTTAAATTGAAAAAGCTAGGAAGACCATAGCACATTTCTAAAATGAAAAGGGTAGAAGATGATATAGGATAGAGGGAAAAAGTCTTTGGCCTACACACACAAACACACACACACACACACACACACACACACACTCTGCCAGAAAGGCATAGCTGAAATGGTGGTTTCCAGCAGACTTAAAAAGACTAAGTAGTTTGTTATAAATGTATAGAATTGAATGAAATATTTTTATAAATATGTGTTAATTACATAAGTACATTTGACTTAAAACTGAAAGGAATTTAGCAAGGGCCAAATAAGCAGACAACGTTTCTGCAAAGATTTTATCAAATGGTCATTTCAAAAAATGGCATAATGTCCAGATGGCCTCAAAACTCTCTGTCTGGGAAGTAAGAAGACCAGAATGTCAGACCCGATCTCATCTCATGCAGACTGACAATCCGGAATACCTATGAGTGTATCTTCCTAGCTTAACGAAAGACGCTATTAGCACAATTGAATAAAGACTTCGCAGTGCCCACGACTGAGACTAGCCACCATTGTGCAAGTTACACAGAATTAATAAGTCTGTACCACAAGGCAGGCAAATTAAGATAGTGTTTTACATTAAAAATTTTTTTTTACAAGATGTGTACTTTGACTCAAGGATAAATGTGTCTTTTTCCTTTAAAAATGAAGGAAACAGGTGTATGGGTTTGTTGGCATCAGACTGACATCACTGTTCTCTCACACAGCCCACACAGAGGCCAGGAGAGCTGTGCTGAGCAGCAGGGCATCTGTGCCTGGGATGATGGGAGTGGGTGTAGATAGCGACAACCGTCCCTCCTAAATGTGAGGATGCCAATGCCGAGGGAAGCTGTGTACATGCATTTTCTCATATCCTGTGCTCAGTGCGTCCACCTGCTTCTCAGCTCTCCCTTGGAGACAAGTATGACCTCTGGATATAAATGAGCAAAAAGGTGCGACCAAAATGCCACCTGTGTCCCCTGTGTCCAAAGGAGGTCCAGCTTGTTCAGAAGCTATTGTTGGAATTCATGAATAAAGATTAATTTCAGAATTAGCAAGTCGATCTACACACGGAACATTTTCTCATTGCTTCCATGCTTTCTCTAAGTTTTCTTGCTGCAGTTTTCCTAGCTTACTCAGTGAGCTGACGCACCATGTAAACATGTGCCACCTTAGACAAGCAATCACTTTATAATGCCTTTCCTTTGGTGCTTCAGCAACAAAACTCTGGTCAGTGCCCTGTGTGACCTTGAACATTCTTCCAGCCACTAGCACTAAAAATAAGGCTCTTTGTCAATATGTTTCATAGAGCAGAAGGGAAAAGGGTCCAGAGTACTTGTTACTTCTCATCTGAAATCATCTTAGCCTAGTGATGGCTCCATTATGGCATTTCTCAGCAATAAGACTCAGTGACAATTGGGCTACTGCAGTTATTAGCATTCAAAATCCATCCAACACTGCAGCTGAACTCCAGCTGCTAGCAGGTTTGAAAAGATCCAGTGCCTTGCAAATCTCTCAGACAGAGGCATTTTGGAGACTAGCACGCCATGACCAAATCATGCTCCCTGTGTAAACCTCACGTCTGGTGATAATGAACAACACAATCAGACAGCCATTTCAGCCTGGATGCTTCTAAGTCCGCATCAGAGCTTTGATGCCAAGCAAAGACTAGAAGGTTCAGGATGCATCCACAAATACACCACTGTACGTGAAGCGTGGCTGAATGGATGCAAACACACAGTGGGCACCTTGCCTGTTGGTGCTCCAGGGCCCTGGGCAGAGGTGCTCTGGAGGCATTAGCTCTTGGGGAGGATTCTGGGGAAGACTGAATGGGAGACACAGTTCAGCTGTGTCCCAAGTGTGCTTTGTCCTTGTGGAATCCCAAGGGTGAACGAGGCATGTGAACCCAAAGCTAACTGTCTGCTCAGGCACAAGGCAGAAGCCACCTATTCTGCCACTGAAATTATAGCTTGTGGCCTACAAGTGACTCCAAAGGAGTTTCAGTCTTTTATATTCACAGGACTCGGGTAGCTGGTGGTTCAGAGGTTGACAGTGTGCCGACAAGCTGCCAGCCTACTAACGAGAGCTGAAATGGCAGCCAAAGGCACAAGAAGGCAGGGTGTCTGCATCCCAGACGAGGACAGCTGGGGCACATAGCAAGTAGCTCGTCCACCTGGGAGCCCCCGCAGCCGACAGCAGCTCACTGTCACTTAAAGACACAGGTCCATCTGGTACCATGTCTCCTGGTTACCAGGATTTCCAATTTTGAATTTTAATACACTTTGTCTTTCACTTTCCTGCTCAAGAAGGAGGCACAGACACCCCAGACTCTAAATTGCAGCTGAATCTGTAGTTTTAGAGCCAGACAGAGAGTGCTGTTGGAGATGACTGGTGAGAGGCCGCCTGAGGAGAGCACACATCTCCTCTCATTTAAGAAGGATCATACCTTGCCCTCTGGGCTCAGCAATTCCACTTTGTGCCTAAATAATGACGATGAGCAAGGCAGAGATGTCTAGTAATGGTTTCTTTACTAAAGGCTTAGAGGAAAGACTCGATATGATAGGTGCGTCTCATAGTTCCCAAATGAAACCACGGAAAAAAGTTGAGGGGCTGAGGAGGTTCAAGGTTGTCCTAGGGCATGGTTTCCCTTTCTGTGTTCTGCAGAGCACTGGGCAGGCATAGATTATTCCTTGAAAATGTTCAAGAGTCAAGTCAGGTTGAAAACACCAGGAAACAACAAGAAACTGGATTTTCCACTGTGCGATTCCTAGAACTTTTAGTAAGTTAGTGGTAGTGTAACTCTCCAAAAGGCAGATATTGTCTTGTGTGCACCCAGAGGATTTTCCCATGGAATCCTTTTTGTGTGGCATGTTTGTTGCTAAAGAACAAGATTCCGTGTCCTTGTTGTTAAGTCACAGTCTCGCTGAGGAAGTCTACCTCTTCCTTGGCCCAGTAGGATTTCTATCAGATGATGAAAGCCTTGCTCTCATTCTATGATGTCACATGTTCTGTTGGCTGCTGCAACCCAGAAGGAAAAATGTCCCATAGAATACATCTTTCTTAGTTTTGCTATCTGTGTATTCATTCTTCCCTTCCCTTGCTTTCCTTCTTCCTTCCTTCCCTTTTCTCTTTCTTTTTTTTCCTCCCTTTGTTTCCCAATTATGTTTTTCAGCAGACCAAGTTTAACAACATGTAAAAATCATGGAAAATTATCCCTGGAGATGCTGGTGAGCTCTAAAGTACTTTAAGGAGAAAGTGTCTTTTAAAAAAAAAACAGGAGAAAAGAATAATGAATCCAGCATCTACTACAGATGTAAGCACCAAATGTGAAGGAAATAATAAGGATGCTAACATTTATTGTGTACTTACACTGTGCTAAGCACTCCATGAAGATTATCGACAATTAAATGAGGTACAAATGAGGATAGTGAAGGGAATTAACTTGCCCAAAGGCACCTTAGCCTGAGTGGCGAATTCATTATTTGAACTCTGAGTTCATTTTCATTATTCTGCAGAACTATATATACACAGTTGGGCTAAACAGCCCCATACCCTTACTCTAAGTTTGTCACAAGCAAGGGAAGATAATCAAAACCACATCTAGTGCAATAGACACACTGCCTGTCTGGGCTGTGCTGGGATCTTCACAAGCTGCTCCGGTCTAACCTTGTCATCGTTCTGCTGGCAAGTCTTATGACTCCCACTTACAGAACAAGGGACAGAGCTCCCAAAACTGCATTATTAGACCACTGGCAAAGTCATGTAGCTGTTTGTGAAGGAGCTGCGAGTTAGGCCCAAATCATGCTGTCACCGCAAGTCTACGTGCCTGCAAATCAACGGCCGTCTCCATCTCTGAGTCCATGCGTGGGTTTGCAGGGCCCAATTTCTCATTCAGACTCAGCCTTTCCACCCTCCCCACCACCCACTGCTGCTCACCTAATCTCTGAGTTGTCGACATCGTGATAAACGTCCCACAGTCTGCCTGGAGACTGCTTCTCCTCTCTCAGCTCACCTTTTTCTTTGGACCCTGCTGTCTTCTCCTCTTTATCCCAGGTGCACAGACTGTCGGAGCGTGAGTCCCAAGGAGACTCAGATATTCTTTTTTTAAAAAAATTTGTGTATTTGTTATAAAGATGTGCGGTACAATTCAGGGTTAGGTATTCTTGGTGGGTGAGAGGGAGCCGTGGTGCAGGGCATTAAGCTGTCTTGAAAAAGATGGCCAGCAGAGAGCAGGATACTCTGACCTGCAGGGGGACTTGCTTTAGGACTTTATTATTTTACGTCTCTAAGAAGAAGAAAAAACGTAAGAATAACATCGGGTCTGCCCAGGTGCCAACAACGTGTCTCATCTTTATAACTGTTTGAGACATTTTCAAACTAAACAAAAACAGTCATTACTGATATTAGTAAGAAAAGTCCATTTTGATTTTAGTTTTTCATCTACTGCAGTAAATTAGGACAATTTGAAAAGAAATAAACCTATATTTAACTTGCAAACTGAACTGTGGAGGGCAAAGTGTGGTCATTCGATCAATTCTGATCACACTGGTCTCTTGTCCAGCAGAGCCTAGCTGCCACCAGTTGTGACACCATTGTAATTTTTCTTAGAAATTGTACTTTAGATCGTGGTGATAAATTGTTGGCATTAACCTAGAAGCCTCGAGACATCTATTCCTTTTTACACCTTGGATTCTCCACACTATTATCCTGATGGCTCAACATTTTTAATCTTATTTTTCTTCAGGAATTCAAAATATAAAACTATGCTTCTGATGTAGGGTAAGTACCCTCAAAGGAGGAAGAAGGAAGGAAAGGCAAGGGGGATGGCGAGGGAGAAAGTGAAGGAAGAAAAGAAGGAAAAAAGGAGACGGGAAGGGAGAGAGGGAAGAAGACATGCTAAGAGAGGGAGGAAGAGAGAAAAGAGGAAAGGATAGAGCGAGGAAAAGAAAGAAGAAAGAGAGGAAAGGAAGGAAGGAAGGAAAGCTGAAAGAAAAGAAGGAAAATGATCTGACAAATTTCATGGGCTGGTTATAAGGAAAAATGATAGGTGGGATGCAAAAGTTCTGGAGGGAAGGAAGTTAAACACCTGTTACACTCAGCAAGTTAGTTAAGTTGAAAGTAAAACCCTTTACTCTGTATCAAGACAACGAATAGAAATCATTCTTTGAAGGTGTTAAAAACTCAATCACCAAAACACCATGACTTAAAAAAATTAAGAGTTTTCTGCTGAGCTGCAAAACAATATGACAAAAGGCCACTGCTTTTATGAATATTGAGCTCAAAAAGATCTCTCTTGAGTAGGACTGGAGGAGGAAAACAAAATATACAGCAGTCAGTATGTACATGCAGTGAATAGATGCTTACACAGAGAGAAAACAACCAGGGAGGGGATTTTTCACTCACTAAGTCCATACTTGGAGTATTTTCAGTACTCAATACCAGGTACTGACTTTGTGGCACTCCCTAAAGACTTCAGTGGCCATAACCGAAAGTAGGATTTATTAAATGCCCCAAAGAAGCTTTTAACCTAGTACTGGAAAGAAACAAATAAAAAATACTATAGGAAATGTTCAGTGGCATTTGAAATACATCAGTCACCTCTTATCCATGGAGTATACATTCCAAGTCCTCCAGTGGATACATAAAACCTTGGATAGTACTGAACCCTAGATATACTATGTTTTTTTCTAGACCTCCATACCTATGACAAAGTTTAATTTATAAACTAGGCACAGTAAGAGATTAACAACTAATGAAAATTGAACAACTATAACATATGCCAGCATCATGACTCTTGCCCTTTGGGGTCATTATTAAATACAATAAAGGCTACTTGCACACAAGCACAGTGATCTTGAGACAGTTGATCTGATAACTGAGACGGCTGCCAAGTAACTAACTGATGGGTAGAGGACACATTGTGGACACGCTGAACGACGGGATCATCCATGTCTGGGGCAGGACAGAGTGGGATGGTGATAAATTTTATCATGCTACTCAGAATGAAGGGCAATTCAAAACTTATGAATTGTTTATTTCTAAAAGTTTACACTCAACATTTTGGGGCCCAGGTTAACTGTGGGTAACGGAAACCTCAGAAAGTGAAACCCTGGATAAGGGAAGACTACTGTCAGCGCTGATCAAGTTAAGATGAGGGGAGAAGGAAGGCCAGACACAGAGATGGTGAAGGTTAAAGGAGTGAACTGATGGTGATAAGTGGAGAATTACACGAAAAGAATATCTATGCAAGCAGAAGAATCTGAGTCAGAAGCCTTGTGAGCAGGGGCCATGTCTTCAGAGGCATTCCCTGGTAGCTGTGCCCCAGCACACAGTGGCAAGTTGCAGCTGGAGGCATGGGTAGGTGCCAGATAACCATAGCCTTGGACATCCGCAAGAGTTCACTCCCATCATGGATGGGAAATACAAGGGAGAATTTGAGCAAAGGAGTAGTGTGGATAAATTCAGATTCGCAGAGCTCAGTGTAAAAGCCGTATCAGGATGGATATGAGGAATCAGAGCCCCAAACCAGGGAGACTGGTTCCAAGTCCCTTGGATTGGTCCGAGTGAGAGATGAAGATTCTGAATCAGGGTATGATGACAGGGCTCAGGAGGGTGGGGAGTAGAAGTGTTTTGGAACTGCCATTCAAAAGGCATGGTGATCTACTCAATGGGGGAAACAGACACTGTGAAACTGTAGAGATCATGATGTCACTGAATCCAAAGAATGCAAGAGCAATGGAAGCCTTCAGAAGAGAGGAAATGGCGAAGTTCAGGTGCTGGTTTTGAGATGTGGGAGTACTATCCACCTTAACATATTCGGTGAGTGACATACCTGAGAGTTAGATAGTGCAGTCAGAGCTGGGGGTTCGAATGCAGGAGTACCTCTCCGCACTTGGGTAGTGATTTCGACCACAAGAATGGAGGATGAGCAGGAGAGGGTTTCCACGGCCGGGACAGCGGGCTGAGATTGGGACAAGAAGTGGGGAGGGGGCGGAGATGCCCAAAGAAGGTGTGATGGAAAGCGAAGAAGTGGAAAATCTTTAAAAAGTGACCAACGGTGTCAGACGCAGTTTGGAGGCGCATCAAGATTAATTTTTAAATGCCAGTTGGATTTGGAAATCAGAAACTCAACTAGTGAACTTAGCGAGCTCAGTTCACATTAGAGATGTGGGACAGGCCAGTTGGATGAAGACTGAACATGAGCTGAGGAAACAAAGATTGCTCTCCCAGTAGGTTTTGAGAAAGAGCAAGGGATTCTCACAAAGAGCAGCATCAGGTGGGCTTGAAAGAAAATGAGCCCACCGGGGGTGGGTGGGAGGAGGGGAACAGATCAAGAACGCACATAGATGAGCCCAAAGGGGCAGGGCATCAATGACGCTGAGGAATTTGAAGTGGCGGGATGGGAGGCGCTGGTGGTCTAATGCTGGTAAAAGAAGAGGCAGGGGAGAGGACGGCGGTACCCAAGAGCCCAGAGAGGGCCGGCGGAGCAGACTGTGGAGGCAGAACGCAGCACGAGCGTCTGGCCCCGCAGGGGCGTCTGAGTGCGAAAGTTTTGCTCTCACAATGGGCTTGGTGGACATGTCAAAGAGCGATACATATTCCAGTCTGAAGATTGCATCCCTGCCCTCTACTTCCGTGTTTACCCTGGGAACGCTGACGCCTACTTAAAAGGCAGGGAAAGCGCCGGGCTCGGTGGCTCAGCCTGTAATCCCGCGCTTTGGGAGGCCGAGGTGAGTGAATTGCCTGAGCCTGCGGGTTCGAGACCCTCCTGGGCAACTTGGTGAGACCTCACCTCTACAATAAATCAAAAAATCAGCTGGGCATGGTAGCACGCGCCTGTAATTCCGGCTACTCGGAAGGCTGAGGCGGAAGGATCGCCGGAGCCCAGCAGGTCGAGGCTGCGGTGGCCCTCTGGCCACTGCACTCCAGTCTGGGTGACTGACTGAGACTCCAACTCAAAAAAAAAAAAAAAAAAAAAAGACCGGGAAAGCAACCTTCTAACTCACAGGGTTTTTAGTCCTTGGGTTCGAAACCCACTCGCCACCTGGTGGTGAGCACCTTTGCCTAAATACTACCTGTATTAATTAAGATGTGTTGACTCAATGGCCAGAAAAATTTAAAAAATGACCTAAAGTTAGCGAGGCATAGGTTGAATACCTAAATAATAAAGTAAAGACTAGAGTGAAATTCAAAATGATTGCCACAGGACGACTCCAAAAAGTGCTGGGCTGGAGTTTTACGATTGGTAAATTTTTAGAAAATTATCTGTGTTGTAACCACCACATATCAAAAGTATCTGAAGTGGCTCTTGGGTAGGATAGATGGGACTCAGTGGCTACAGGAACAGAAAGTCTCTGCCCTTAGAGCCCTAGGAAATGAGCTATAGGTCCTTTGGAAGTTCTATTTACGAATACAAGCAATGCAAAATGAAATTTTTTTTCTATTTATAAATACCCATTGTTTCTTGGTGGTCTATTATGGGTTAGACACCAAAGCAGAACAAAGTATGTCAATTCATTTCCTCTTAGGATAACTCTTATATGGGAAGTCAGACTTATCCAGACTAATGTGTCCTGTAATCAAGATTTGAACTTAGGTTTGTCTGAATCTAAAACCCTCAGTATTTCCACTGCAGTACGTTGCCTTCAGTTTCTAAACTCAAGTACACTCTAGGTGGAGTGCACTAGACACCATACAGCCTTCTGTTGTGACTCACAGGCATCATTATGTCCGCCATGCTATGGACGAGGCCCTGATGCCCTTATGGAATGGTCTGAAGTCATTTGCATCAACTTTTTATAATGCATTTCCCCATCGTTTTTTACTACAGAGCTGTCAGTATCCCTCCTCACTTCTGTCAGTGAGTATTGGTTTTAGCCATCTGGTGGTTCAAAACCTTGTTCCATGTCTTACTGTCTGTGTCTGTGTAACCCTAGCTCTGTGATGTCATCCCTCTAAGCCTTGCTTTTGTCATAGATGAAAAGGAGATGATGTCTAATCCCAGGGTCTTCATATGAGAATCTACAATAAATCACTAAGCGGTGTCTGATACAGAATACACAGGTAGGTAGGTAGATAAATTTTAAAAAGCCATTGCTATTACTTCAAATGCGCTGTTCGTTAGTATAAAGTAGATTTGCAAAATGCAAAATAAAGCCTATTAATGTATAAAATAAAATTTGAAATAGTCTTACCGGAAGCTATGCACAGAAGATACTGAATGAGAGTTTGTGGACTCAGGGACATCCTTTTGTGTATCTGAACCTGGTTTATGTTTCAGGGACTTCTTACATTGCTAGTTCCAATCTGGAGGCAAGGCTTCTGAGGAGTTATGCTCTCTAGGGAGCTGTGACTAAGTGAACAATAACACAGGTCACTGTAGCCAACAGGTAAGAGAGAAATAAGTGAGTAGTCTTAACGTCACCATAGCTATCAGCTAGATCCTCAGATAGCAAGACAGCACAGCACAGTGATCAACCAAATCATTTAAAATATTTTCAGGAAATGTCTGCCTATTCTTTTGTCGTGAGTATGTGTGAAAAAAAGTTCAGTTTACAGATTAAATGTATATTAGATGCTTATTGTGCTCAATGCACTGGTACCGTTGATGTATTTTTGCCCTTATCAGAGGAGCATGATGCTGGTTTTCTGTTCTTTCATGACATTAGCAAAGGTAGAAAATGGAAGGAGGTGGCACTCTGGGCTCAGTCTCAGATAGAAACCTCAGAGGCGGTGGTTTCCAGGGCCGCGGGAGGTCTGGCACAGAGGGAAACCTCCTGGTTCCCAGCAAAAGCACCACTGGGCATGGAATAAAGCGGTTTGTTGGGGAGCCCTGCTGAGACAGGGAGATCATCAGTGTGATCTTAAGGGAGGCTGAGAAAAAACAAACATGTTTTAATTGGACCTTGTCAAGGTTTCTTCCGAAAACAAAACTGTTTTTGTTTTCCACTTGTTGCCATCAATTTTGGGGGACATTCCAAGATTTCATTCAAACCCATTTAGGCACAATCAAGTTTTGATCATGTTACAATGATTTTGGCAAAATACATGTTCTGGTAAGATAACAGTTTGAGTGGCTTATTACTCATTTAGAGGCACAGAATACACAGGCATTTTTATAAAATAAAACAATCAAGTGGATTGGTGAGCCTACTGTCTGAAATTGTAGAAATAATTATTAGCTTTGTTTGGGTTTTGTCTCAGACTTTAAAATATACAATGGAATTATATAATTTATATGAAAGCATTTTAAAATTACATATATGGATATAAGACATTATTATTATTCATAATTTTGCTTCCTTCGTTTAACAAGGACATATCAGTGAGTTCATAATTTCACCAAGCAATTAAGCAAACTTAGTAAGTCCACAAACGAGACTTCTGTAAAGTAACCATTTAATAATATTATCAGTTATTCTGAAGGTTTTTGTCGTTGTCGTTACTTTTAGGGGAAACAGAAAGTGTGGGAGAGAACTGCAGTTCACAGTTTCAATGGTTACTCTTTTAATTTCTCTACAACTTTTGCAAAAAAGCAGTGAATTTTAGCATCTCTTTAAAATTTTTGTTCTTGACAATGACAGAGACCAATAAGAAAACCAGACGATGCATGTGCTGAGCATATGAGGAAAGACACCAGACGAAAAGTTGAGATATACTTCCTGAATATTCCACTGGAGCAAGACCATCATTTTTCTCCCATGCCTTTCTTTCTTCTCTTATAGGATACAAATGCTCTGCTCTCTCATTTAATTTTAAAAGAAAAATATCTGTTGCCATATGCATTTTTTTTTTGTATTGAGAACATCATCACACTGGCTGGTTTTGGGGCTTTTGCACACAGCCGTCAGCATCTAATGGATAGATCCGGTCTTATATCCCTAAACTTTTATAGCAGACCACGGAGCCACAGTGCCAGACTCCCCAGAGGCCTAGCACCACGAAGACTCCAGATTTAGATCACACACTCATCTCTGCAGAGAGTTTCACACCTGGCTCCTGATTCCATTTCTGGGTCTCTAGTGCTTTTCACTTCCCTCTCCAACATATCTCCTTCTGGAGATTCAGTTTACATTTTAGGTAGGCCTGCTTTCCCTACCAAACCCCAAAGGGGCTTGGTAGCGTTATCAGTGAGATAACGCTGATGGGGGGGATGTGGAGCGTTATCAGTGAGACCAACCTTAAATACTCCTTGGCCCTTGCAAAACAGATTTAAAAAAAAAAAACCAAAACCAAAAAAACCTTCTGATTCTCTGCCATTGTTTTCTGTAAAAAAAGTCTGCAAGGAAAGGTTTGGCAGACTCACGGGGAGCCGTGAAACAGTGTGTTTGGCATCGAGTCACCTCAGCAGTAATTTGCATGTTCCAGGCTGTCATCCCGGGGCTGTGCCTGACAAAACCTGCAGGGCCTATCAAAAATGCGCACCACGCCACCGTTCTTCTCTTCTTTGCACTCACGCATCTGAAAGCAGAAATCTTGAGCTAGGAATGGCCACCGTCCTGAATCAACTGGAATATCCATCAGCACGCAGCTCTTTCTCCAGCTGTGGTTCTGCTTTCTTCTCTCCTTCCGCCCTCCTCACACACAACTCACACGAAGTCACAGGTGCACACGCAGGCACATATGGACGCACAAACACACATGTGCTCACACACGCACTTGAAATCAGATATGAAGGCATAATATCAACACAGAGGATTGGGCCAATCATAGCAACAATCCGTGATGACATGCCTTTTCCACCCACAGGCAGACAGAGCAGATGGAGCCCGGCCTCTGCTTCATGGAAGGGCACAAGAAAAGAATGGTGGATTTGGAGCTTGAGTACTGAAGGACTCGTGGCATAACACCATTTGCACCCTTACCTATGTGGTATCTTATTGTTTCCTGTCTCTGGACTGTTGTTAGGGCAAAGAAGTCCTGCAAAGCCAGGATCTTCACCCAGGGAAATTCTTGATGAAACAGAAGAGCTGTCAGGATGATGATGATGGGCCTGTTTTTAGCCTGAGCTAAAAAGGCAGGGAGGAAGCTAACGAGGCAGTCTTTATGGAGTTCGCATGGGAATTGCTGACTTGTAAACAGGTTCAGGGGTCCAGTCTTCACAGTTTCTTCAGAATCCGCTAAACTCTCAGAAGCCCATGCTGAATAGACCCTCTTTTACACTGCAAATGCATGTTTTAATTAGGTGCACAGATGTGCATTAAACAGAGGTGAAAGGTGTTCTACTGAAAGCTTTGGAAAGTCCCTTAATTAACACACAACAGGTGTGGCTCGGGAGCTCAGCCTGACTTCCCTCACCCACTCACAGATGCTCTGGGAGCACCCACAAGACAAAGTGGCTGCTGAGGACGTGTCTGCATGAGGCTGCACCTTCTTCATCAGCACGCCTGTGCTGAGACCACCAGCAAACAGGCAGTCAGTGCCCACTCGCGAGTTGCTTTGGTGAGTGGGCATTTGTTGCCCAGCATGTCACTGGGAAATTAAAAATCATCTCTTCAAAGGACATAAATGCTGTTACCAACTATTGACTCTTAAAGCCCTTGGCAACCTTCAGCCCAGTTAACCAATCAAAGGACCTTTAAAAAGCCTTATGATATTACCTTGTCTACCATCTTTATATTAAATTGTTGACTCCTTGCGTTTCTTCTGGAGTGTTCTTCTGTTGCCACCTTTCATTCTTTCTCTCCTTGCTCTCATAAACATGCTGTGAGTAAATTCAGCTGTGAGTAAATTCAGAAGCCTAAAATGTTCAGATGCTGGGCTTGAGCTCCAGGTTTGACCATCTGTGACAGGACCCAGGTCTGCCACTCAGCAGTTGCATGACCAAGGGCAAGAGACACCCTATTCCTCTTCGTGTCTTTTTTTTTTAATATATCTGCAGACAGAAATGATCGTAGTATCAACCTCCTGGGGTTGTTAAGAAGCTTAAATGAGGTAATACTTGTGCCTCCCATAGAGCATATAATGGTCTTCAATACTCAATACATGATCTTGTTTTTATTATCATAAGTAGTATGTACATAAGAAAGACTATGTAAGCTTCACAAGTAAAAAAAAAAACCCTCAGGAGATACCAACGTTTTACTCTAATAAATACATTTTCATCTTTTAGGGTTTACATTTCTCATCAAAAGAGAAGTAAGGTTATTATTTGAAAAGGTGGTAAAATGAGAGATGCATTTACCATGATTTCTTATACAAAAAGGAACCAAATAGTTAATGAGGAAATTTTTTCTTTAAAAAAGTATTCTAGCTTTTACATGAAGAATGATAGAATAGCATTTGCAACCCTGGGGAAACAGTTGACTTAGGCCTGGAGCATACTGGCTACCAAAACTATGAGGTAAAAAGGTTGAGGGGAGACTTCCTCATAGACTGGCCAGGCCGACAACCTGGGCAACACAGGTCCCTCCAGGTCCACTGCTACATGGCGGAACAGGAGACAAGCAGGCATTACATGCTGCCTTCTCAATAAGGAGACGTCCATACCATCAGAGTGGGCTGCTTAGAACTCTGCATGTAACCACCACCTTGTGGGAAACAGAGGGGTCAGGGGTCAGAGGAACGTATTAAATGGCACCACAGAAGTGAATTTGGTAAAATCCAGATTGGACCCTCTACAGGACAAAGGACACAACTTATTCAGCAAATATATCACAAGAGGTAAGGATGAGGGGAGAAGGGAAAACCTATGTTGACCAGAAAAGAGGGATTGAAGATACATTCCAATATAATGCAACTATGGATTTTTTTTTTTTTTTTTAGATTTCAATTCAGAAAAACAAACTGTGTAAATAAATTTGGGAGAAAATACAGGAAATTTGAATCCCACTTGAACATTAGATAGTAATTAAGACCATTTCTTCAGGTTTGCTGAGTGGTTATGGTTTATTTTAAAAACATTAGTTTTAGAAATGTATACTAAACTATTTCTAGATAAAATTATACACAAACTTGGATTTGCTCTCAAGTAATCCATGTCTGGGAAGGAAGATGATAGGTATAGATGAAACTAGTCTGGCCATTCTTGAAGCTTGGAGATTTTGTATTTGGGACTCACCACCACTCAGGCTTAGGTTGATCATTCCATAATAAAATGGTAAGAAAGTGAAAAGTAAATAAAATTAAAAAGAGAAGGACGTGTCATTATATTTGCCAGGTTTCAGGTGATTCAATTAAACAAACAAACCCCAAACATATAAAAACAAGAATCAGACTCACTGGCACATGGCGCTGGAACAGGGTTGTGGTGGGAAAGTCAGCTCCCACAAGCCTCAGAGAGGTGGGGCTCACCAGCTGGGTGAATTTGCTGCCATTTAGGGCAGTAGCTTTCCATTCGTGTGCATAAGAGCATGTAGAATGTTTATTAAACTTTTGCATATCAGACCCTAATCCTAGAAGTTTTGATATGGACATAAGAACTGTACATAGAACAAAAAGCTAACTTGGGGGCTCTGACAAGGGTGGTCTTGGAAACCACTCTTCAGAAAACACTGGTTTGGAGTCAAGTACTCATGCTGATCACTTCAGAGCAGGTGACTTTGAGGTGGTTTGCTCTCTCGGGACACACTCACTTGACCAAGTTCTGGGTTCGCAGGGTAATGTTTCAGGGGAAAGTCGGTCTGCACATCTCTGAAAGAAACACGAATGGCATTGGGACTCCAAGCTGGCATCAGCAAGCTTACCAGCTTCCTTTCTGGCAGTCAGGCCCGGATGAGACGCCAGATTATATTTAAGGACAAAATGGAATCAGAATAAAGGAAACCAGTCAAGTGGGAATGCCGGTAGTGCAGGCAGTGCATAGCAGCTGTGCCCTTGCCAACTTGCTGTGGGAGGGCGAGGGGGCAAGACTCTGCTGACCGTCCCACACGGCTTCCCCTTCCTGGACACATGGGGGACGTCGCCACTTCTGAGTTTTCTTTGTCATGGATTGGGATCTAGATCTGACTCCTGACTAAGGGAATGCTGCAGAATGACCCAAAGCATCCTGTACAATCCTCAAGGCCCCTCTACTATCTGGAAGGACACCGATTCCAGATGGCAGGGCCACAGCATGAAGGGGTTGTGCAGCTGGCATTTACTTGGGACATGAGTGAGAAATAAACCTTTATCATGCTGAGCTTTCTGAGTTTCTGAGTTTGGTTTTAAACAGCTTAGTCTATTCTGACTAATCACAGCATAGTACATTTTACAGACATTAGAAACTTTCACTCTCAGGTGACTTTGCACATTTCTGCTTTTATAGGTGTTTGAGATCATTTGATTTCCTGAGGGTGGGGGGACCTCATTGCCATCTTCCTATTAGCAAAGAATGCCAACTCTTATCCTACCTGCCAAGTAACACTTATTCATATTTTCTGTAAGAGCAAGTCATCAGTGGTAAAATTGTGACAAAGCATTTAAAGATTTATAAGTGATATAGAATGTCTATCACTTGACGGTAGTGGTAATCAAATAACAACCAAAACAACGTGGGTAAAACACTTTGACACCCTATGCTTTCAGAGGCTCTGAATATAACATTGGGCTAACATGTCAAGGAAGCTTTGGAGGTCCATGACAAAGAATACATGTGACCCGGCAAGAAATGTATAATATCCATAAGAAAAAAGTAAATTTTTTACTTATCTTTTTCACTGAGGGAGATAAAAAATTTTCCCTCATGATCCTCATTCGTAAGTTTCATTTAGCAAAAATAGCCCCAATACCACCACCCACAGCAATACACTTATTCTATAATTTAAAAGAATACATGCAATCCATGTAAATATTATTTCTTATGGATACTGCACAAAAATAATAATTTAGGGCTAATAATTTAGCCCTTCTTGGTGAATATGTCTCATTAAGATAATTATTTTATTATAGTGATACAGTAATACTGTTTAAGTATGTCATCAGGTAAACTGATTTTTTTGTTTCTCTCTATATTTTAAGCCATATTATTTGTCTTTTGCTCTATCCCCCTCTATCTCTTCCTTCATTTCTTCCTTCCTGTGGTTTTGTGTTTTTAGGTCTTTGAATGTTCTCCTGGAGCTAACATTTCCTAATACTGTTTGTGTTGCATTTTGTTTCTGATCTAACGCCTTATTTTATGCATCTTGTTTGGGTAAAGGTGGCTTGTACAACTGTGGAACAAAACATACGAGCATCATGACATTTCTTTGCTGTTTCGCCAGTTTGCCTGTGTGGGCCAAGCTGGCTGAGTTTCCCAAACACATGACTTCGGAGTAAATGAAGATGTCAAGTTGGTTTCTTTGTTCTGCTTACTTTCCTATAGCCAAGACCTAGCACATGCCTCGTACGTAGTAGTCACTTCAGAGGTGCTGGCTGACCAACTACTTCTTGATTTTTCTGTGTGAGAATGGACTAGAAAAAAAAATGGTGCTCATAAACGCCTGACGCTTTGCATAGAGCTTTCAGAGCATGAGGAAGAAAGAATGCATTATCAATAGATAGTAGAATTCTCAGAGGAACATATGCACTGTTCCTCAGAAAGAGATTTCCTGTGTCCCTTGCCTTTAGGATTGTGTTTCCATGTACACAAATTTCCAGACTATCTTGTTAATGTTTATGTTCATTAATCAGTCACTGAACAAGAAATGCCATGAAATGAAGGGGAAAGAACTTGCAGGCAGCTTCATCTGCAGCTCTTTCAGGAACAATTGCTTAGGCCTCAGAAAACTCTCTCTACGTTTGGCCAGGCTGCTTCCTCCTCCTCTATAAATAAGCAGGCAGTCAATGCTTGTCAGTTTTTTCCATGGATGAATTTCTTATAGAAGCATGAGCCTGAGCTGGCTCTCCTGGGGAATTAGAAGCAGAACTCAAACATTTCTTCCAACAGAAGACAATTTATCTTTACTTATATGGTAAAGGAGACTGAATTCTGCACTCTATCTGCAATATTTTAAAAGAATGTTTAAGTGATATATCTTTAAGAAAAGTGGAGGCAGTAAGGTTACCTTGTGACTTTGTGGACCGTGATACACACACTACTTAGTATAAGTGGGCACATAAACTGCTCATACACACATGTGAAAATTATACATACACCCCACATGCATGTACACATATATGCATACAGCACATATGTGCACTCACACACTCACACACATTTTTCTAAACCTTGCAGATATCATGACAAACTCACACATAAATATATCAACTTGTACCTCCTAAAAAAAACCACATTCTCCTACATACCATTTAAGTAATTTTAACAAAAAAGAAAGTTAACATTGTTTCATCACATGATAAAAAATACAGTCCATATTCACATCTCCTCAATTGCCCATATGTTCTTTACAGTTGTTTTAATGTATAAAAATAACTAAGATACACAATTACTTTTCCTTTTACTATCTAAACAGTTCCTTCCACAGTTCCTGCTATTTTTTTTTCCAGTTTTGTGGTCATCTCATAATTATTTCCTTGAATGTTGAATTCAAAAACACTTTTTAAAGATAATTTTGAAACTTTGGTCTCTATTATTGAATAATGAATAAGTAGTGATTTGATCTTTTAGTTTCCATTGTGTAAAGCAAATTTTAAATTAGATAGTTTTAGAAAGAAGGGCATGTATGAAATATTATAAGAGCTATGGGAAAAACTAGTTATTAAAAGGTAATTGTACTTATTAGATATATATGGTTAACCAGAGAATCTGATAGGAGAATTTCTCCCTCTTTTTATATTTATTTCCTCCCTTGTCTTCTTATTTCCTTTCTTAATTCTTTAGTGTTCTTCCTTACCTCCTCTTCCCCTCCCATCTGCTCCCCTCCCTTCCTTCCCGTTCCTTCTTTCTTTCCACCATTATAAACCGATAAGTCAACATAGCTGCTTTGTTTCCATGTCACTCAGGAAAGTCCCCATTTAACAGGAAACCCTCTTCAAATAACCTATTTTTGGCTTCCCTTCCAGTCCTTCCATGGTCGTCACCACTTTGGTTATCTACTCCTTAGCACTTATCTCTGATTCCGGTCACTTCAATGGAATAATATTTCTCTATAATAATACTAACTTGAATAGGACTCTGCAAACATACCTGTGTATCATAACAGGGGAGATGGTGGCAAAATGTGAGTTGCTGGTCAGAATTCAAATCCAAAGTTGTCACCTTGGTAAAGTTAGTTGAGCTCATGGATTCTCTGTTTTCTTATTTGTAAAACTGAATTAATAACGTCTTTTATCTAACACAGAGGGCTGGTGAGGACAAATTAAATGAGTTATTTGAAAGTACCTTTGCATTTCTCTTTTATGTTTTGTTTTTTACATAAGTAATATATTTACAGCCGGGCTCAGTGGCTCAGCCTGTAATCCTACGCCTTTGGGAGGCTGAGGTGAGTGGAATGCCTGAGCCCGCGGGTTCGAGACCCGCCTGGGCAAGCGAGACCTCATCTCTACAATAAATCAAAAAATCAGCCGGGCGTGGTAGTGCGCGCCTGTAGGTCCAGCTACTTGGAAGGCTGAGGCGGAAGGATCGCCGGAGCCCAGCAGGTCGAGGCTGTGGTGGCCGGAAGCGGCCACTGCACTCCAGTCTGGGCGACAGAGTGATACTCCAAATCAAAAAAAAAAAAAAAAAAAAAAAGAAATATATTTACATGGTTCAAAAATAAAGAAACAAATGGATAAATGAAGGCACAAAAACAATGAAAAATTTTCCCCTTAATACTGCCTTTTTCTTTAGTAACCACACATGGAAATATTTCTATTAGCTGTCTGTCTATCCTTCTAGAATTTTTTATGCAAATACAAGCAAATATATATGTTCATGTGCGTTCATGATTTTGCTTCTCTTCTGCATCTTGCTTTTTTTCTTCACAAAATATCTTTGAAATCTTTCTGCATCGATTCAGAGTGTGACTTCATTTTTTACCCAGCTGCATAGTAAGTGAAGGCACTTTGATTTGAATAGCATAAAGCATAACACAGATGTAAGTCAGATTACTTCTGCCTTAGTCTTTTATGGCAACGCAAGTATGTCTTGGCTCCTTATGAATAATAATGAGGATAACTGTAGTTTGAAGTGCTTGAGCTGCATGCTGGCCACTCAACTGTCTGTTGCATATACGCTATTTTGTGTAATCCTCAACAACCCCGTGACGTGGAAAACATCCCCACTCTTTTACAGATGAAAACTTGAGGCTTTAAGAGATTGAGGGCATAATTTCCTGCTGTTCTCAAGGCTGTGCTGTTAAGCCTTCACAAGCAGCCTTCCTGTTGGATGTTATGATGTCTGAATTCCATCTCGACTTGCACAGTATTGCCACAGTTTTAGGCCTCCACATTACACCTTCCCCTTCTTCCCAAACTTCCCTGTCCTCCCAGAGACCCTCAACAACCTCTCCTTGATCTTTTAACCACTTCCCAGTCTCTCTGTTCCGTGTTAGCTCCACTGATCCAGGCTTCACACTGTCTTTGCAAAAGAAGGATGAGCCCATGTCTCCCTCTTGTTTTGACTCACCTGTGGTCCCTCGCTGCCTGCAGAACTTTCACGAGATCTACAGTGCCCACTTTACCTTCCCCTCCTGCTTTTTACTCTCAAACCGCTGGTTTTTCCAGATGCTGGCACCACATCTGAAAGGTCCCTGTCTGTCTGAAAAGCCAGCAGGAGTCCTTGGAGCCAGCCTAGGAAATAATGTGATCCTCCATACTTTCTCCAGGAATACTTAGATACCCCCACTTTGGGAGCTGGCTTATACCTTATTACTGTATACATAACACTTATACTTTTTTTTTTTTTTTTGAGTTGGAGTCTCACTCTGCGGCCCAGACTGGAGTGCAGTGGCCGCTCCCGGCCACCGCAGCCTCGACCTGCTGGGCTCCGGCGATCCTTCCGCCTCAGCCTTCCAAGTAGCCGGAACTACAGGTGCGCACTACCACGCCCGGCTGATTTTTTGATTTGTTGTAGAGATGAGGTCTCGCCAAGTTGCCCAGGCGGGTCTCGAACCCACGGGCTCAGGCATTCCACTCACCTCAGCCTCCCAAGGCACGGGAATACAGGCTGAGCCACCAAGCCCAGCTAACACTTTTACTTTTAAAGCCCTTCTCACAGTGTGGTTAATTTCTGTTGTCATTTTTATATGGCCACTAACCCCTGTTAAATGGCTCAATATGAGTGGCTCTTGGGCAGAATTCTATGATTCCATTTTTGTATCTATAATGTCCAGCATTTGGTGGCTGACTCAAACATACATAAATGCACAGAAGAAAATATTTTCATGTATTGATGGCCTTTGAAATACTTTTCCTAATGATGCATTTTATTTTTAAAAAGGTATTTATTTCATTTATATGTACGTTATCCTTCACTTGCACCTGTAAGAAACAACAAATGAGAAACTGTCTAAAAATAGTGACCTCACATCAGTGGAATGAGTATGTGTAGACTTATGGTGGCACTTTGTAGTATAGTGTGGGCTCAGCAAAGGGAAGGACAGACGGGCATTGCAGAGGGTCCAGGGTGTGTCATAGCAAAGGCTGGAGTTGGTGTTTATGAGGACACACTTTGCATTTCATTTAAAATAGTCATACATGCACATGCTAGGACATCAAACAACAAATCACAGCCTAACATGAAAGGTAAGTCTTTCTCCCACTTCGATCATCAGTTGAAAGCGTTCATTACAGAAGTGTTGGCTCATACACAGGACATTCTATATCCTACTTTCACACTTAATAAGACTTATTAGAGCTTCTTCCAGATCCATTCCTCATAAATTATGAGCATATAACACCAAGCCTTCAGAGAGGAAAATAATTAACTTATTCGATGCTGAGACTAATGTTTATTGGGTGCCTATACAACATCCAGCAAGCAATATGCTAAGAGCTGGGAATGTAAATAAGCCACGTCTCTGCCTTCAGGAGCCCCTAAGCTCTCCCAGTGCTTCAGTTGGCACCGAAGTGCTTTGGATACAAGATGCTGAGTGTGTTTCACTTTAGATCCAGTAACAGAGTTCTGGATTGTCCATGGTTCTGCTTTCTGAGAGCAACTCTTTCTTTTCCAAGAGATCCCCCCACCAAGAAATTGTGAAGGTCAGACCCACTTTAACTCTTTCTAAAGATCAGCCTCTAGGCCCTAGAGCCAGGCGATTCAACTGGTGATGTCTTTATGTGGGTGGCTGCAATCAGGAAGGGAACTGGGGTACCTCTGTCCGTTCCTTATTTCAAAAACAAAACAGCTGCTCAAAATTCTAAAACACCTTCTGTGTACAAAGGAAAAATTTAATGTTGTTTGTATTTTATCTTATTTAGTCCTTACAATAGTTCTGCTAAGAAAAAATGATGATGGTCATTTAACTGATGGGGAAACTGAGGCTCAGGTTCTAGGAACCACATATCTTCTCCAAAGTCATACAGATCGCGTGGCAGAATTAGGATTAACACTCTAGTCTGACTACCTCTAACTATTTACCAAATCTCTGCTTACCATTCAGCTACCTGTGGGACTAAGCAGACCTTTCCTTCCTCTGCTCCTTGGGCAATGTGCTAGGAGCACGCTCAACAGTCTGTGTTTCTCTTTCCCTCTCACTCTTCTCCTTCTGTTCTGATTAATTCTGAAATAATTTATAATCATGTAAATCATCTTAAAGATACACACATTCTACCAAGCTATCTCAGTGGAAAATGTCAATTAATGCTTTGTTTTGGCTAAATGATTTATGGTATAAATTCACATTCTAAATAAGATAATTAAATCCCAGACACACAAAACCACCTGAAAAAAAAAATCCATGGTATCAGTGGAGTCTTTTCAGGAGTAGCCCTTTTATTAAGCTTTAATAATTTTTCATGTGTTCAGTATTATATTCACCATGCTTTCTATATTTTTGTTTTGTGGTTACGGAGTATTTGGGGTAGCGGATTGAAAGAATCACATTTAACACAATTGTGTGGCGTTGCTTTGCTCAGTGGCCACATGTCTGCGCTGTCATGCTGGTAGCTAATTCTGCACCCCTCACTCTTCCAGGAATACGCTCTTTTTGGTATATGTGTGACTTCACAGACATAACTCCTTCTGTATCCAGGTGTGACAATACACATTCCTGTTGGTTTTAATTTAGTTTTGTATCCCACATTGTTTTCAGGATGATTTCAGAGTGATAGTTTTTGTCAGACAGGGTGATAGAGCCATAAAGATACTAGAAACTTCGTCTTCTCTTTGAATCTTACGGATTTCTTGGATTCTTCCCTGACTTCCACAGTATGGCAAAGTCATCCACTTTCTCCTTCTGGCAGGCTTGTGACAGCTTCTGTCTAGTTTCATCCTGAGTACCTAGCTCATACATCAGCAAAGGGCTTGTCTGTGCAGCAGCATGTCTCTGGACTATAACTTAAGATTATGTAATGAGTTGGTAAGTGCTAAAGCTTAAAAAGAGGAAGAGTTATAATATCACTTCCAAAAATGATTGTGGCTATTTAGGAACAAATAACTTAGGTCTTCACTGTGGGTTGATAAACTGGGGTCCATAGGCCAAATCTGCTCCCTGTTGATTTGGGGAATAAAGTTTTATTGGAACACAGCCACAGCCATTTGTTCACTATTGTTTGTTGCCCATTTTGCACAAGAAAGTAGTGAGCCATTGCCACAGAAACCACATAGCCCAAAAAGTCTAAAACATGTACTATCTGGCTCTTTACAAAAAAGTTGACCCACCCTGATTATGCAATATGATGATTTACAAATTGTCACTTTATAGGTTATTATGTGAAGAATTATATGTTCCCAGAACTTACTGTTTTAACACTGTATTCTCAATAATATAACAATGTATTCCCATTTTAGAATGCTAAATCTGTTTTATTTGTAATATTTTATTTCATTACTTATGGACAAAAGTACTATGACACATGTACAGGATATACATATCAATTATCCCCTGAAGATCAAATATTGATTTTTTAAAAATGAACGAGTGAGTTGAAAAATTCCAGATATTAGAGTATACATGTTAGTATCCTTTCCCTTGCATAGCTGTCTCGGGTTGACCCTCATGTATTATCAACAAAGCCCCAAATGTGAGAAACTGTTGGTATGTAGTGGGGACTGAACAAAACCATCAATGTGAAATGCAGGCATCGGTTGTCCTTCTTGCTGTGAATGTCATAGAACTTAATCTGGGACTGTGGAGATGGTCGGGTAATAGGCTCCTGTTGCCCCCAGAAAGATCTGTTCACTCGGGGCCTGGTTGGGGAAGCAGACACTACAGAGGAGGAACGGGCTCCAGGGCAAAGCAGAATGGGATTGGGGCTGCCGGGTCCTTGAGATCCTGTTTTCTTCCTGGAACAAGTTCAGCTTGTTTTAGCTTTCTTGAAAATGGACGCTTCTCAAAATCAAGTGTTATGCCTCAACTGAGAAGCTTACTCAAGGGTAAATATGTATTTCTCTTTCAAAACTAGCTTATTAATTTTTGTTGGTTTTATTTAATTCCTGGTACATTTGAATACTTTATATCAAACTGCATTGAGATTCCTCATTTAAATGTGGACATCTGACTCAGTGCCAGAATGCCAATTCAATAAAGTCACATTTAAAAATTAGACCCATATAAAATATTCTGTTAAATGTTCTTACCTTATTACTAAAACTAAATGAGGTTAGATAAAACAAGATAGCTTACATGTACAAGACACCTACCATTCATAAATTTTAACTGATCCTAAAGCCAAGTATGAGCTAACACTTAATGTAAATAAATTCCTTTTTTGTTTGATTTGTTTTTGTTTCTTTTTTAACCCCAGGGAAATTTACAATTAAACATACTGCCTTCCCCAAACTTAACCAATGAGTGTAGTGATTTTCTTCAGGGAAAATGAATAGGATATAGACAAAAAAAAATAATTAGAACAACTGTGACCTATTACAGCAGTTCATAAAGCTCTTAAAGACTGAAACACCCACAAGGTTGCAGCATATGGAAGACAATCCCAGCCTCTAATTTCCATGTATTAGTAAGTAGTTCTATTATCAGACGAGCAAATGGGGTATTCGGCAGACAAATAAATTACTATTGCACAGTGAACCTTAAAATGCATGTCACAGTTTTCCTTATAGAGTATTCTGAGAAATTAACATTTTACCAGAATTTTCTTCTTTTTCTCCATCAAAGTAGCATGTATAAAACACACTTCTGAATGTGGGTACTAAGAAGCTAATACCAGAACTTCTAAAGTCATTCTCATTCACGTTCTGAAACAGACTTTGCAGGCTTTGAGATTTTGGCCACATGACACTTCTTTGGACCACTGACTCCAGGCAGCCATCAGATGGCATGTGCCAACCTTTTCTACTGCAACCCTCCAAACCAGAATCCGTGTACTCTACTGACCTGCCCCTTCTGCGGCAGCATGAACGCTGTTTGCAGCGATACTAAATGAACCATTTGAGGGTACCGGCCATGGGCAATACGGAGGACTCCTCACAACAACCACGGCAATGCACACGTCATTCCTGCCCTATGTAACTTCAGTAGCGAGAACAATATATGCATCGTCTGATTTAACTGTAAATGGCTCTTTCTAGCATGCATTGTGTTGAAGAGGGTGTCCAACAGAATTTTAACTGCCTCCCAAAAGCCATGAAGCACCAGGCAGCCAAGATAAAAGTGTTTACTCAGAGCAGCAAACAGGAAAAGCACCAGAGGATGTGACCCTCTAAGACAATCCCAGGAGCACTGTGCTGGGGTAGGTACCTGAGCTCATTCACTGGCTGGGTGATCTTTGGACCTGATACTGTTCCCTTCGGTGACCAGAGCTTGAAGATGCTCACTGGATGGGATTTCACCAGTTCTCCTCCAAGTTCATTCTCTGAAGGACAGAACAACAACACCACGATAAATGAAGAGAGACGAGACTAAGGAGAGTCTGCCCCTTTCTATTACACATACAGCAGGGTTATGTTTAAAGGTATCTATCTGGACATTAAGAAAACATTTAAATGATTTTACTGAGAAACCCTTTATGAAAGATCATAGTGGATAAGCAAAAAACCTTTTTGCACATTTGGTTAGTTTACTTTGAAATTTAAGATATTTAGCAGTTTTAAATGCATGTCTAGGTTTGAAGGTAAAACTAAACACACTTAATGTTTAGATTCACCCACTACCAGCCAATTTGTAAGACTATCACCTCATTTAATACTTGCATGTAATTAGGAAACAATTTAATAAAGGCTAAATATTTTGGATGTTTATTTCTTGGAAATAATGTAATTTCATTCACCAAAGAATATAGTTTGTTGATGGCAAGGGTATTTCCAAATGTCAGCTCAATTTCATCTTATTATAACAACAGAAGACATTGTCTTCATTAATAAAAACTTAGAAAGTATTTATTAAGTTTCTATCAAGTTTATCTGCAATATTGTGTCAGTATTAGAAACTATTGACTATTCTAGTGTGAAAAGAAAATACCAATCCTATTTCAAGTTATACTGTCAAAGACAGAATTTATTTTGTTAAACAAAATTATGAAATGGAAAATCAGAAAGTGAGGGAATTAGATGCCTCAGTTGTGGAAGCCATTGTTTCTGGTGCAAACCTCCAAATTCAGAGACACTCATTAAATTGCATCGGTGGCAATAACAGACAAGTGCTAATGGGCATCAGTGAAGTGTGTCAGGAGAATGAAGAGACCCTTAGGGACTCCTGTGCTGTTTATGATAAGCTAGATGCAGTGGCATTACCATAAATCCTCTAAAAGATACTATACTCCACTTCTTGCATGTTACCTTGCAATAAAGATGATATTCAGAGTGTTTAGCAAGTAGGACTTGAAATAAGATGACACACGATTTCCTAAGAAATACAGAGACAGCCTATAAAATGCAAACATTACAAATTTTATTATTGTCCCTAATAAGAATTTACTATAACAAATGCATAAAGAATAGAATAATTCAGAAATATGTTTAAGAAGCCAGAAAGGATTTAGAATTACCCTAAAAATCAAAGTTTAAAATTTGAATGAGAGTTAGTGTATTTATTTTGTGTCAAAGTCTAGACTAATTAATTTGGAGTTATTTGGTAACATTTTAAAATATATTTAGCTTTGAAAACAAATTATGATTTGGGGTTTTATTTAGAGCAGTGTATAGCTATCTACACTGGAAAATACAAGAGAAGGATGTGTTTGTGGCCTTTTCTTGCTCACAAATACCCAACACACACACACACACACACACACACACACACACACACACAAGAAATTCTTGCATTTTTCTCAACATTATTGTTCTTTTATTTATAGTTGGTTTGTACGTTTAACTTTGACGTGACAAAGACAAATGCCCTCAAGTATTTTTACATCAGACATATCACCTAGATTCAGGGATATTCATCCAGGACAAACGATGCCTTCTATACCCTCAGCCTTGCTCTCTGATCACAAATGCTCACAATTCAGAGCCCAAGTCATTGCAAGACAGACATAGGTGTGACGGCACATATGTAGTTTTCTTTTCTGGACACCACAGAGTGTGATGAAGATGAATATGTGCTTAGTGGGTATTTACTGCAACCTAGCCACCTTTATTTTAACTTTCTGAAATGGATTTTTGCTTCCTCAATTAGAGTCGATTAAGGCAACCAACATATAAACTTGAAATTATTAATTTTGAAATTATATCATAGTTAGAAAATATATCTATTATTTTCATTAAGTACTATTAACTGTATAAACTACCATTATTTCTGTATTAGCAAGATGCATGTCAGCCTGTCTTGGTGTGAACATTTGTTGAATGAATGACCTTCTGTGAAGTTCAGGTTCTCTATTTGACAAGAATAGGGCTGGGCTAAGAGTTTAAGGTGTATCTTTTAGCACAAAATTATTTTACCAAGAATCCCCAATGCCTTGCTGTGGCATGTGATCATAATCTCTAGGCACTGAACCATTTGTAGAAGAAGTCTGGCACTTCCATTTTGTAGATTGACTCTGATCTCCTTTCTATGCTTGTTAATTCATTGATTTCCTAATGTTAAATGGTATTAAGAATTGCTGTACAAATGCCTTTCTCCCCGAGATGTGCCTCTAAAGCAGAGCACTGCTGAGGACATGAATGAGCATGTTGGTCTTTCTCCAGCCTCTTGTGACCGGAATATACCCCATTCATTCTGGTTGGACCCAGAACAGAAAGGAGGCAGCTCCTGGTGTCACCACTTAAAGTTATGGACACTTGTCCCTGTCATGGTTGCTTTCTAAGATTTCATATTGTCAAGATGGCATTCTGTTTGAACTAAGTGTTTTTGCAATGGCACGTGTGTGTGCCTGTTTGGCAAGCTGAATCACTGCTGCAGGCTTCACTACCAGTGGAAATGGTTTTGGCTTTTTGTTTGTTTCTTGCCCTGGAAGTTTTATGTATGGCTGGTTTAAAAAAATGAAGGATGTGTTTTGACAGTGCTCCTTTTTCAGACTTATAACACTGAACAATAAGAACCAGAAAATTGCCAGCCACCGTGAGGAGCAGGCAGAATCCTTCTCAGTGACCTGAGACAATTTCAGGTGAGACCTCTCAAAGGGATTCAGAGGACGCCCAGACCTGGTTCTGTGCGCTTTCCTGGACCCTCGCTTCAATACTGTCTGAACAGGAAGACTGCTCTTAAAAGGCCTTCTGTGTACTTCAGTGATCCAATTTGGGATTCATAATGGTCAGAGAAGACAGTGCCTCACAGCATCCAGGCTGGAGCAGGGTTCTGGCCGTCTCTGCGTCCCTGCCGTGGTTTGCCTGTGCACTTTCTGCTCTTCTGCCTGTTTTTCTAACTCCTCCATCTCTGTTAATCGCTGTAAGAGCCTGCTGCTCAGGGACTGGGTGGGAATGAATAAATTGCTTGTACTACCAGGCACATAGTAGGTTCTCCATTAGTCTTTCCTGGCTGAATAAAGAGATATGCTTTCTTTTGTGCCAAGTTAAGTATATTTTAGTAAAACCAACCCTTTGCTTACATTCTTTGTTTTAGAATAAGCTCATGAGAGAGCAATTCAGCTTCTAGCTGGATACAAGATTTAGAGCAATATCTACTCTCAGTTTTTCAGAGAAAGAAAAAAACTATCATTTTCAAAAGATAAAGATGATAGGCCAGGCATGGTGGCTCACGTCTATAATCTCAGCACTTTGGGAGGCCAAAGTAAGAGGATTGCCTGAGCCCACAGGTTCAAGAACAGTCTGGGCAACTTGGTGAGACCTCATTTCTGCATGTGCCTGGGCACAGTGGCACATGCTTGTGGCTCCAGCTACTTGGAAGGTTGAGGTGGAAGGATCGCCTGAGTCTAGCAGGTCAAGGCTGCGGTGGCTGTGAACTTGCCACTGCACTCCAGCCTGGGTGACAGAGAGATTTTGACTAAAAAAACATATAAAGATGATAATATAGATAAGGAAAAGAAATATATAATAAAAGAAGTAAATAAATTAAGCTTCCTAAGAAGAAATAATAAAAAATCAGAAGAATGGCTGCAAATTTTTGAATTATCCTTCTTCTCACTTAGAAATGCTTATGCGCCTTTTCTTTGCATGTTTTAAGGTATAAATCAACTATATGTCTGATGACTCCAATTATTTGGAATGTGAGAATGTATTTTTGGTAATTAAAAAGGTTCACTTCTACCTCTTATAAGAGAATTCTTGAAGCTCAGTTTTTTCAATAGATCACCTATGCAATATCAATATCAATATTCAGAACATACCCTTAATCTAAACTTCTAAGTAACCGACCATTGATTTCAACATGTTAACTGACAAAATAAGAGGATACCGGTAAATGTAATTTGTAATTTATGGCTATGTATAGATAAACAATCATATGCATAGTCTATTCCCTAGTTTACTAGGTATTCCTAAATTTAGGTATCTAAAGCTGCCATTTTATTGATTCTCAAAAATAACACTGGAAGAAAACTCACATTTGCCACTGTGGCTTGGAAAGGGCCAGCAGGACTTTCAGTACAGAGGAAGAAACACAGAAGGCTTCATCCTGTCTGCTGTGTGGTGGTGATTATGTGGTTTCTGGGGATATAAATGTGCATATGTTAACCTAACAATTCCAGTTCCTGGTATCTATCAAATTTGTTTTAGTCACATGTGTGCATAAATACATGTATGGAATTTTTAGTGCAGTATTGGGTATAATCAAAAATTTTAAAATCATCAATGGTAGGATGCTTAGATTATTTGTGGTACATTAATAATTTAGGATTGCCTGTAATGTACTGACAAGGCAGGCTCATCAAGATGTATAGTGGCCGGGCATGGTGGCTCACACCTGTAATCCCAGCACTTTGGGAGGCAGAGGGGAGAAGATTGCTTGAGTCCAGGGGCTCAAGATCAGCCTAAGCAACATGGTGAGACCTTGTCTCTACAATAAAAATAAAAATAAATGGCACGTGCCTGTGGTTCCATCTACTTGGAAGGCTAAAGCGGAAGGATTGTCTGAGCCCAGCAGGTCGAGGCTGTGGTGACCAAGATCATGCCACTGTACTCCAGCCTGGGTGACAGAGTGAGACTCTGACTCAAAAAAAAAAAGATGTATAGCAAAGGGGTTAAAGACTGCTAAAGACTGGACCAGAGAAGAATGTACAGTGTTGCCTCATTCCAGTGCAATGGACAAACCAAGAACCCAGTGATGTACCCTATATTTACATGTGAACGTATGTCAATCAGAGAACACTGCCAGGAGTGATACAGATCCAGTGACTGATGGAGATGAGCTTTGGAGGAAGGAGTGTGAACCAAGAAGGACTTTCCCTTCCTACCTTAAATACTTCTAATTATTTTATTTCATATAAATTGATAAAATATGTATTTTATATAAATACATTTTTGATAATTTATTATATTGTGAAAGCAAATTCATGTAACATTTATGTAACAAAATAAACTGAAAAATATGATAATTTTATATATTTATTACTATTTTCAGAACGTATGTATCAATTACTATAAAGAAGGACTTAGGGATTTAGGGAAAAAATTTACACTTCCAAAGTCACATAATAATTACAGGCAACTTGAACTCTCTGGACACCCGAACCATCCATTGCTTCACAGTGTAGTTACGATGGGGTTCTGGGATCTGCTTACTGTTTACACAGCAATATGAACAGTGCAACAAAGAAATCACATTTAGGCCCAATTAGATTATCATAACTCGTTAAAAAAAATTCTTCCAGATTAAGCAAAATGATATAGAAAGGCAATTAAAAATGGAGGCAATTAAAACAAAGGCTGATCAGTATTGTGTCAGAACAGAGAGGCTGCCTTGAACCCCTGCCCTACTCTCTTCCGCTGAGGATGCAGAAGGGCCACCAGCTGCAGGCATTCAGGTTCTTCTGTGTCACATCAGGGCCTGACGTAAGCCTGCAACCCACTCCCGGAGAGTGAGAATATATCACCAAGGGCACAGCCCCAGCATAAACACAGCACAGTAGAATGGCTTTGGCATCACCGAATATTAGAATTGAAAGCCATCTTAATGACCATCTAGCCCGCCCCTTCATTTTCTGATTTGATCACTGAAGTCCAAGAATGCTAAATAACCTGCCTAAGTTTACAAGAAGAGTTAGCAGAAGATCCTGGACAAGGTCCCAGATATGGTATTTCCCATTGCTGCTTCCGCCAATTACACGAAAACATTTGAAAGAAATCTAAGAACTGATTTCAGCTAATTTTATGAATAATATTGAACTCTAGTCTGCAGAGCACATGGGAGAAAGTGAGGACCAGCAGGAACCAAAGAGCAGTATTTTGGATTCTACAGTCCACATGTTACAGGGACTACTTAGTCAGGAACCTTCTGAGTATGGGAATCTAGGATACTGGAATGAATCCTCACATGCTCACCCCTGGCCTGCAGCTAGAGGGTATGACCCCGGAAGTGGTTTATTCATCCTCTGAGCATTCAGGTTTGAGGAGGTCTTCTGCCTGCCAGAGAACCAAGTGGTTCTGCATCTCATTGAAACCAAAGGTTCCCAGAAGGCAACTGCCAAATAAACCCCAATCAGAGGACTCAGATTGACTTGTCTTCCTCTCTGTCCTGGGAACCTCCAGGTTCAGATGCTAATTGCCCTTAGCTGAGTTCACTTTCCCTACCTGTCTCCCTAACCCTTTTCCTCCTCCCTTCACACTAAGAAAAGAATCCCTAAACACATATGTCTATTGTATTATGCCTCTGCTCAACAAAAAGTCAACACAATGATAATTATTTCTATTGTCATTGTCATTGTGACGCCTTACACGTATCACAATTTAAAGTTAAAAGCAGACTCACACACAAGCTTCTAAAGTAAGTAGAATTATTCCCATTTTACAGATGAGGAATCTGAAGTTCAGAGAGCATTGCTTTAGTTAATAAGTGGTAGTAAGAAACAAAGCCTGAACAAAAACATGCCCTTTAGCCTGGCTTCCAAGGTCTGCTAAAGCTTAGTTATACATTTTCTCTTAATTCTTAAGTTTCACTAGCCTTGTGTGACCTTTATGGTATTTTAATCTTCTTGATGACCCTCAAACAGAAACTAGACTTTCTTACATTCCTTCAAGTACATCTCAAAGATTGTCCAACTTTCACATTATAATTAAATCCAGAAATTTTCCAGATCACCACAGCCCTCAGTAGGAAGCTATTATCCTCTGAATTATAGGTACAGTCAACCGTTAGACTATCCATTCCCATGCTTAGGAACCATCTCACATAACTAGCCAATGCTTCCACTGTTTGCTCACTTCTGCTGCTGCTGTTGTTCTTATCACAGACATGAAGTTGCTTGAAGACAGGGATCATATCTGTCCACTTTTGTATTACCAGGGGCCAATGGAAAGCATTTAATTGTAATAATGGTAAACCAGACTATGAGTTCCTTGACAATATGTACAGAAAATCTTTAATACTGGGTGAACCCCACATGGTATCCAGAATAGTACTTAGCACATATTATATACTGATTAAGTGGAAAAATGTGAGCTACTTCTCAAAGAAACCCTAACATCCTGTAGCAGAAAAGAGGAAGAGAGAGCACGGGCCCATCAGAATCTGTCGTGCCCTATTAGGAGTGAGTGCAAGTGGCAGGGAAACAGCTTGATGTGGGGGGTGTAAGGTGTGTGTGTCTGTGTGGGTGTGTGTGCAAACACACAAAAGTATATTTAATTCTCTGTTGTTTCTGAGAAACAGCAACCTCATGGGTCAAATCGTGTTATCCAGGTGCTAGCTGAACTCCACAAAATGTCCAGGGAATCCTTGGGTAGAAAACCAGAACTCTGAGAATATATACAAATTACTGTCTGCCAAGGGAGGTGGGTGCAGAGTGTCTTAAAGAAGGTATTAGTTCAACTTAAGTCAAGGCAACGTATTTCAGCCAGAAAATCCTAATAAGGTCATGAGTGCATTTACGACCTTCATTTTCCTGGCAGATGTGATTTGTCTTCCAGAGTGGCAGTGCTCAGGATTGGGGCGGGCTCACAGGCTCTCTGAACTTACAGCCATTTCTCTCAGAAGGAAAGCACAGGAGTGCAGACAGAGAAATGAGATTCCGCGGTGTAAGCACATCCTCCAGCTAGTTGCTTCCTCAGTGACCGAAAATGAATCTTCCAGGTTTTAGCAGTTTCATACTAATTATTTCATTTGATCCTCAAACAATCCCAAGAATAGGGAAAGTGAGATATCATTAGCTCTATTTTCCAAGAGAAACTGATTTTCAGAAAGGTAACTTGCCCAAGATCACAGAGCTGGGACTGGAACTCTGTTTCCTGGTTGGACATTTACAAATGTCTACACTAGCAACCACCACTCAAGTACTATATATAATAAGATTTCAGTGCAAAAATGCACTGCATCTTCCACTCTGACTTCATTGTACCCTGGAATTATGACCAAGCAGAAGGGGTCACCTGCCTACAGCATCGGATTTGAGGGATTTAGGAAAGTCCTGAACTCCAGATCCTTGAGCCAGTACTCGTGCCAACCCATAAAACTCTTGCATTAAAAATCCATTTATTTGAGTTTTTAAAAAATAATTTATTTTTATAAAGTACAAGTTATCCTGGGATAGCTAATATTTTGAGTCACTATTGATTCAAGAGATATTCATTTCTCTTGGAACAAAGAGGATGGTTGAGTTAGTGTAAGTGAGTAACTATTCTAATTTTCTGTCTTTCTCTCTTTGTCTCTGTTTCTGCCTTTCTTTCTCTCTCATGCACACACATATACACATTCATTCACTCTCATTTTCAGTCTTTCTCTTGTTTACAAAGAAGAAAGTCAGAGGGTAGCAATTACTTGGATTTAGATATAGAATTTGAGGAGAGTTGGAGACCTAGAAGGAAATATTGCCTGCATTTATCAAAACAAATATTGTGCCACATTCAGTACTCCGTAGCTAACAAGAAAGGCATTCTCTGTTGTCTGTTTGGCTACTCTGCTGTGGCTGTCTTCCTTTGGGTCTTAGGGAAGGGGGAGTGGTTTGGGAATTCCTGGCTTCATGCCAAACATCACCAAAGAGCAGTACAGTGGCAGCTCAGCCTACAGGGGCAGGAACTGAGGCAGGTAAATGAGACAGGAGGTAAAGAGGGCCTGCAACCCAGGCGCCCAGGCAGGCTAGACACTTGTACAGAAGAGGAGAGAGACCATCACTTCTTTCCTAAGCCAGAAATGCCAGAATAGAGACTGTACAGAGCTCAGGGTTACCCAGAGGTGACAGATTCTGCCATAGAGTGGGGGGAGGGTCTCAAAAGAGCAAGGGCTGAGCTGTGAGAAGTCCACATCATTCGTGAGGTAAGGCACCGGGGAAAATCCTGGGAGAGGACACAGCACACTCGGAAAGCACAAGGCAGGGAAGGGAAAGGTGTGTCTGAATGGTAAGACTTGTGGGGAGTGTGCACTTCAACCTATGGGTCACACCACCATCCTTTCTTACAGGGTAGGAAGGCTCAGGCTGCTGTTTTGGAAAAGGAATTGTGGGCATGGGCAGAGTGGGGAAAACAGGGCAGAGTGGGGCCAGGACAAAGCGTGGGCACAGAGAGGCAGCTCGCCTCTATGGGAAGCGGATGATCCCACAGGGAGAGAGAGACAGGGCAGGACCTGCTGCCAGAGGAGGGATAGAGCACAGAACCAAGCTCTTGCCTTTCCCAAGCTTGCTTTGTTTCCATGGCTCTAGTAGGTGTATAAAAGAAACATTCCTCTAGTTCACAAAGCTTGAAAGAGTAATATTTTGAATTTTTGAAATCATTATCCTGTAAGGTTCTCAGTGTGATAAGATCCGTATCTTTGTAAATACTCTGTATAGTTTCCACTGTTTGTAAAGGTTATCAGCATACGGCAATTCAAAACCCCAGATGTAGTTTCTTACAAAATATGTACTACAAAATATAACCAAAATTTATAGAAACATGCAATGGTAAACTTCCTCTTTGATAAATTTTAAGATGAAAATTTCTATGGCTGCTATGTCTTTGCATAATAAATTCATTTCTTGAGAAGGAGAAAAAAAGAGAGAGAAGGAGATGACATGAATAATGTGAATTATGCTGAGGCTGCTCACAATTTAAAAAATCTAAAAAGAACACTGCTAATATCTACCCAGAAGGAATCACTAATAAATCATATTGTTTTATCAAATAATATATTATCAAAATGTATTATGACAATAATGACATACAAAGTGATGCATAAATGTTCAGTGTTAATGCATGCATGCAAGTGTTCAAAAGAAATGAGTGAAAAGTCAAACAAAACACAAGACAGCATGTGCACACAGAGTATGCAGTGAAAATGTTCAACACGACCGATAAAGGCCAGAGAGAATATGTCAAGAAGCACCTCAGGGCTTCCACTACACTGACACTTACTTTTAGACAAAGACATTATAAATATAGTATATACCTGTTAAAATGGAAGGATTAGGTGGCAAAATAATAGCCTTTTAAAGTTTTAAAAATTGGGGATTGTTTTATAGGATGATCTTATCAATTAAAAATCTCCAGCAAAAATGTCCTACACTCCAATTTGCGCAGCCTTCTGAGACTGGACGCAGATGTAACTCTCATCTGAGCAAGATCTCCCCTTCCTGCCTCCTGTGCAACCACATGTGTGAACCCAGGGCTGGGGCAAGACGCCTCCAGAGCCGGAAGTGCAGGGTTTCTCAGCTGGGGGGAAAAGTTCTGTTCTCTTCCTATGATGAAATCCTCCTGCTGCCCCTCCCACTCCGTTATCTTTAATTACAGGAAAGAGAACTCCTAGCTCACATCGGTGGTCAGGACACACACCTTGCTCTGCATCCCATGGGACTTGAGGTTTACAACCATCCAAGGAAAGACCAGCAGAGAGTGGCTGCAGCTCAGGCTTTAGCTGGAGGCCCTGCGCTATCGGTAACTAGGTTACTTTGGGGAAGACCTACCACCTCTTTGAGCTCTCATTTTGTCATCAGTGAAATGCAAATGACGTTAGTAATTCTATCTACCTTACAAGAGTTGTTAGGGGATCATCAGAGATAGCACAGTTCAAGCACTTAGAAAGTTCAGTCATAACACAAAGTCTTCCCAATCACTGTCCACAACTCTTACCGTAAGCATCCAGTAACCCTTGTAATTTACTTTCATTTTATTCTATTTACATTTTTAATAAGAATTTCACTCTTATATTCTTTTACAAGCCTCTTTATAAAAGACCCAAACTTTGAAAAATAATAATAGCAAACAGATAGAAGGTAAGTGGAGATCAAGGGACTTTCAACACATAGAGTTTATATGACATCTTGGTATTATTTAATTAAAATATAACTAGCCATTCAACACATTGTGTGGGTTTTGTTACTTCCTGGTATTTCAATAGCTTTATTTAAAAATGATTTCAGGCACGGTGGCTCAGCCTGTAATCCCAGAACTTTGGGAGTCCCAGGCGGGAGGATTGCCTGAGCCCAGAGGTTTGAGACCAGCCTGAGTAACTTGGCGAGACTTTGTCTCTACAATATATCAGAAAAATCAGTGGGGCGTGGTAGTGCATGCCTGTAGTTCCAGCTACTTGGAAGGCTGAGGTGGAAGGATTGCTGGAGCCCAGCAGATCAACGATGGGATGGCCGTGAGTGTGCCACTGCACTCCAGCCTGGGCAGTGTAGTGAGACTCCAACTCAAAAAAAAAAAAAAGAGTGAATCACTATAAATTGCATCATGTACAAACCAACATGATGCGTGAGAAGGACTGGCCCAGGCCTCTCTGCATGGCACATTCCCTACAGGTTGAAAACAGTGCTGTGCTGCTGTGTTTTTCATCATCTTTTGAAGCCAAGATCGTGTGTGCATTAGGAAAGCAATATGGATCTTGATGAACAGATAATGGGCAAATCCCATGAGTCTGTCCTGGAATCCAGCTTGTGGCTGAATCCCATCACTGTCATGCACAGAAAGCAGCCTCTGTGATAGCCATCTGGCATATCTCCAAGCGTCCCCACAGAGGTCATGTGTTACAGGCCCATCACCCACCCTGCATCTTGTCATTCTAGTAAATAAAGATCCTTGGATTTTTCTTGGTTTTTAAACTTATTACCATTTGATACATTTTTGGCGTAAACATCACAGAATAAAAAAACTGGAATCAACAGATTGCTATAAAATTCTACAGTGGAAAATTGTAAATTCCAATTCTGAAATATTATAAGATTTGCATTATAAACTAACAAATGTCTATAGCAAGGTAAAGATCGATTCACAGCATAAATTAAATTAACCTTTACTTTGCTGTTTAATAGCACTAATGTTAAAACTCTGTAACTTAAAATAAGCAAGGCCAACCTATAGCAAAGGTATTTCTACTGAAATTATTTTGCAAAAAGCCCATTCTGCCTGTGGACACCCGACTATTCGAGTGCTCAGACTGTCCAGTTAAAATAATTAGAAACTACTCCTGGGAAAGGTGAAGGCAGGCACTTTAAATGTGATTCACTTTATTCTCTTATCCACTCATAGGTAAATCAAATAGAAAACAAAACAAAACATAACCCTGCAACAGTAGCCAGCCTCAATAATTCCTATATGAAACTAAAAAGAAGAAACATCCGTAAGAGAAAGTCTATTGGATAAACAGGTAGACTAGCCTGAGAAGTCACACTTTTTCAAGGAAGGTAAATCAACTTGACCCCCAGCCTGGAGAGTCTAAAATGAACTGTCAACTCAGCTGCCTCCATAGTTCCAGGGAGAGGACATACCATTGGGTGATCTCACAGGGCAGGAGAGGTGAGAGAAAGTGGCTTTGATGCTGTGCCACAAGGGTGTCTAGTAACAACATTTGTTTAGTTTCTCCTGAAATACATTTCTCTGAGCAGGGATCTAGAGGACTCTGTCTCATGCCTGCTTGAGAAACCACATTAGTGTGAGCTCCTCCAACCCATTCTCCCTGTTCTTGGTGGGAAGAGCGAATGTGTACAGCCACGATTATGTTAGCCTGTGTTCTGATATATCTAACTTTTGTTGATAAGTCTGCAGAAATTCGTGTCATATATTCATGTAATTATTTTAAAGGTCTATGTGTATAATAAAGCCTAGTTAAAAATGTAGACATTTTGAGAAAATTTGTGTGAAAATTACCAGAAAATGACAGTTCGTCCTATTACATACTTAAAATTTCTTTCTATGGGTGAAAGCATTGAAAGTGAGAGCCAGTGAGTAGCACAGCCAAGGTCACATGATGGAGGCAACCTCACCCCTGCACCTAAGGTCCCTTCCACTGTTCTGTCCAGCAGGTTCGTGTGGGAAAGGGGTCAGCAGCAGAAGTGAGCCATCAGGAAAGGGAGGTGCGGTTGTTTTTATCTGTGTGTGATAGCAGCAGTAGTTACAGAGTATACATTGAGTTTCACTGAGCAAATAGGTCATGAGAAAATTCTACTCATGACCTGGGACAGGGTCTATGCTGCATGGGAGTCTACATGCCACTGTTCTTACTGAAACATTTGGAGGATGCAGGTCTGGTTCTCACTCTATCCTTCTGAACTGTATAGACTTGGAAAAGTCTTTTCTGTGGTCATCTGTTTTTCTGTATGATCCCCATGACTCTCACTAGCCCTAAATCATGGAAAGCTGATAAAAATTGTTCCTTTAAATAATGAGTTCTACTACTGTGTGCATAATGGGATTTGATTAAGACAACTTACTTTTTTTATTTTAAAGATTGGGGTACATTTCAGGGTTAGGTACACAAGTGGTCATCGCACGAGTGAAATTTGGGCCTCCCATTGGTCCTCACTTCGCCTGGTTTGGGATCAGGTTCCCTTATTAGTGTTAAGTGTTCCCCCACTCCCTCCCTCCCCTGGCAATGACCCCTACTGCCAATCCCTTTCATGTAGTATTATGATAAATGTTCAGGGTCCATTTTTGAGTGAGAACATGTGGTATTCAATTCTTTGTTTTTGTGATAGATCACTGAGTATGAGGGACTCCAAATCCATCCAAATTGCTGCGAAGTCCATAATTTAAGACACCTTAAATTTAACACATTTTAAGCAATGCACTTTATTGACAAAATATAGTGTACTATATCATTTCCTGAAGACAAGTTCCTTTAATTTATTTCTATTTTGTTTCTGATCTCCTTTTTGGGAACCAGAATAAGAACTTTTTTTTAAAAAAAAAAGTATGACCCAAACCTGGCCTTAATGAACTTAAACAGAAATTCAGACTCAAAATCCAGGCTTCTTTTGGGATTGCAGACATAAGGTAAAACAGGTTGCAGGCACTCGTTCACTGTGAAAGGCAAATGTCAGAGGAGAAGCTCTGATATTTGGTCGTGGGCTCCCACTTCCACAAAGGCATTTCCTAAATCTGCCTTTGATGAGCTTCCCCAGCTATCAACCCTGTCATTTCCCTCCGGAGCCGTACAGAGTGTGCCTCATGGAAATGTCATCTGCCAGGACTGCAATTACTGGCACTCCAGCAATCACGGGCACAATGCAGAATGGGTCGAATTCAGGTGAGAGCGAGAACCCGCAATCAAGCCTGGGGAAGGGAGAACAAAGCCATTTTCCTTCATTTGCCGTCAACACAACCATCAGGCCTTAATTACAAGGCGAGTGTGGGGCTGGCTGCTGAAAGGCCTATTATTATACAGCTCCGCTCCAAATCAGCTCTGTGTTGATGGACTGCAGTGCAAGGAAGCGGCTTAGCCCCTGTGAAAAGCAGCACCAAACTGGCAGATGAGCAGCAGAGGGGGGCGCACTCCAGGGAATTAAAAAATAATTTTAGAAGGAAGGGAGGGACCAATACCTTAATGCTGTCTAAAAATACGTTAGCAGAGTGCGATGTGCTCATTTGGCACGCACGTGGATGAATTCAACACAGATACACCTACTTTAGCCAGAGTGCTTTAGTGCTCCGGCATCTGCTGTCAGTGTTACTGGTTAAGTTCTGGAAGTGGTTCTTCTAGTGGCATTCCCAAAGACTCCCCCAAATATTAATACACTGAGGACATTCTTTGTTGTTATCCTTAATTCGTTATAAGCAATTTAGAAACATTCTCAAAAGATCCTCAAATTATCCCTCTCCATAAATGCATAAAATGAATATGTATATCTAACATTTTCATTTGCATCAAATAAATATTATATATGCATATTTGCCTGCATCTACATTAAAATATCTAATGTTCAGTTCACAATATCCTTTAGGGACTGGCATAGTAATACTTCATTACAAGTCTTAAGCATCTTTGAATAAAGCCCATTCATTAAAAATAAAGACTTACCATTATAAATTACTATTATTAGTAAAGTTGTTTTTATGAAATTTTATACATTTTATAAAAAATACAAATAAGCCAGGCTCGGTGGCTCAGCCTGTAATCCCACACCTTTGGGAGGCTGAGGTGAGTGGATTGCCTGAGCCCGCGGGTTCGAGACCCGCCTGGGCAACTGGGCGAGACCTCATCTCTACAATAAATCAAAAATTAGCCGAGCGTGGTAGCGCGCGCCTGTAGTTCCAGCTACTTGGAAGGCTGAGGCGGAAGGATCGCCAGAGCCCAGCAGGTCGAGGCTGTGGTGGCCGGGAGCGGCCACTGCACTCCAGTCTGGGCGATAGTGAGAATCCAACTCAAAAAAAAAATAAATAAATACAAATAACTATTTTCTGGCAAAAATACACACACCAACTTTATTTTTTCCATATCAAAACACCTAGGTTGCAAATTAAGGTGGCCGACATGAGGCAGCCAGAGTGAGTTTTTCCTACAGAGTTAACCAACATAGAGTTTCCTCAGCACTCTGAGAGGAATGGATCCAGCAGCACAACCCATGAGTCTTCAAGGAAGTGATAATAACCACTTAGAGCAAAGAAGAAGGAACAAATTCACTGACCTGGGCTGGAACTAACTAGACACTTGCCTACACCACCACAGTCTACCACCGCTTCTGGACACAGCGGGGAGGGTGAATGATGTGCTCCTGCCATAAACTTGCAGGGCTCCTTGAGCCTTGCAGGACCCCAGCCCTTCACAGGAAACTGCCTTCCCCATCGCTGTGCTCTGCCATGGAGTGGTGCAGAAGAAAAGCCTTGAGCAGCACTGGCTGCCATTTCCCTGGAACTCAATCCTTGCAGGGAGGACTGGCTTCTTTCCAGCTGGCTTGGGAAGGAATGGGCCCCAAGAGCAAACTCTGCAGCTGCAGACAGTTCCTGTCTGGGTAGGTTGCCTGAGAACACCTGAGACCCTGAGGTTGGCTGCACCTTGACAATCAGATCACAGGTTGCCTGAGACCAAGATGGCTGCCAGGTACGACGCATTGCCATAGCAACCTCTCAATCCCCTTGTGAACTTTTCTGTGTCTTCTCTGCACAACAGCATCACTCTAGTGGCTTGGGACTCCCTCTTAATCCCCACTGGGGCAGCTGAGAGTACACACTTGCGGGATGCTTCCTTCTTCCTGCACTTCTCCCAAAGGCTCAAACAGACAGAAAAATTGGGAAAACCCTGGAGCTCAGACCTGGGCCTAAGCTAGCTGGGCATGTCCTTAGAGCAACACTTGCCAAGTAGAAACCCTACAACCACATCATAGCCAACTTTTTCCCACAGCACCACCTTCTGGCCAAAGGTCAGCAGTATAACCAACCACATCTGATATAATACATCAGCTTTGGGAAAAGCCTGAACCCAAGAATCAGCTAACAACACTTTCCAATCCACTCTGACCACTCAGGATGCTGTGAGCCAGCACAGGGCTGCCACAGCTGGCAATTGAGAAACTCACCACACCAAAGCTAAATATAACTGAGGTAACCCTACAGTGCCTACATCAGCCCCTGGCCAAACTCAAGAAGAAATTGTCTATCCAAATGAGAAGGAATAAAAAAAAAAAATTCTGGCAATATGAAAAAAACCGAGCTACCTAATACCGTCAAAGACCACACCAACTTTTCAACAACAAACCAAAATAAAAATAAAATTTTTGAAGTTTCAAACAGAATTAAAAAGGCTGATGATAAAATTGGTCAATGAATTTTAGGAGAAAATTGAAAATCAACAAAAGTAAGTTATATTCAGGACATAAAGGAAAAACTCTCCAAAGATATGAACACCTTTAAAAAAAAGTTGAAAGTTTGGAAATGCAAGAATAAATTAGGGCAGTACAAAATGCAGTGGAATGTTTTAACAGTAGACTAGAACAAGCAGAAAAAAGGATTTCAGAACTGAAAGATAAGGCTTTTGAATTAACCAAATTAGATAAAAATAAAGTAAAAAGAATCAAGAGACTGGAACAAAGTCTCCAAGAAATGTGGCATTATGCAAAATGTCCAAACCTAAGAATAATAGGTGTTCCTGAGGAAGAAGAGAAAGTAACAGGTTTGGAAAACCTATTTGAGAGAATAATGGAGGAAAACTTTCCTGGACTTGCCAGAGATCTAAACATCCAGATACAAGAAGCCCGAAGAACCTCCAATGATTCATTGCAAAAAGGTAATTCCAAAGGCATATAATCATCTGGTTATTTGAAGTTAATGTGAAGGAAAGAATTTTAAGAGAAGTGAGACAAAAGCATCAAATAACTTACAAAGGCAAGCCTATCAGACTAGCAATAGACTTCTTGAAAGAAACTCTAAAGGCCGGAAGAGATTGGGACCCTGTCTTCAATCTCCTCAAACAGAATAACTGTCAGTCAAGGATTTTGTATCTCACAAAACTAAGCTTCATACATGAAGAAGAAATGAAGTCCTTTGCAGACAAGCAAACACTGAGGAATGCTAGACCAGTTCTCTAAGAAATATTCAAAGAAGTCCTAAATATTGAAAGAAAAAAAAAGAGGTCAAAATACGCTAGTAGAAAAATACAAAGTTCACAGGCTTTATCAAACACTAACACAATAGAGAAAATAAATAAACAAAGCAACCAGATAACAGCCAGTATGATAAATAAAATAGTACCATGCCCCGCTGAGGAGATACAGACTGGGAGAATGGAAAAAAACAAAAGCAAAAACCCAAATATCTGCTGCCTTCAAGAAACCAAAAACTCACAAAGACTCTTATAGATTCAAGGTAAAAGGGTGGGGAAAATTATTCCACACAATTGGAAACCAAAAATGAGCAGGAGTAGCCATTCTCATATTATATATAATATACATATAAACATATATAATATATATATAATATATAAATATATATTAATAAATATAAATATATCATTTCAATATGTTGCAGAAAAATGATTTTACAAAATCCAGCATCCCTTCATGATAAAAATCCTCAGCAAAATAGGTATAGAGGGAACATTTATATTTATATATATAAAACAGACTTTAAGTTAACAATAGTAAAAAAGACAAACAATGCTATTATATAATGATAAAGGGATCAATCCAAGAAGAAGACATAATGATTTCAATTTTTAATATATATGTGCCTAATACCAGAGCCCCCAGTTTTATAAAACAAATTCTAACAGACCTAAAAATAGAGATAGTCAGTAATAATAGTGGAAGATATTAACACTCCACTGACAGCAACAGACAGATCATCAAAGCAGAAAGTCAACAAAGAAATATTAGAGTTAAACAGGACTCTAGAGAAAATGGCACTAGCATACATTCAGGGAATATTCCATTCCACAACCACAGAATGTACATTTTTCTCATCAGCACATGAAACATTCTCCAAGATAAGCCATATGGTAAGCCACAAATCAAGTCTCAATAAATTTTTTAAAATTGACATCACATCAAGTACCATCTCAGACCACAGTGGAATAAAACTAGAAATTATCTCCAAGAACTTGCAAAACCAAACAAAGACATGAAAGTTAAACAGTTTGCTCCTGAACAATCCTTGGGTCAACAATGAAACTAAGATAGAAATTTAAAAATTCTTTGAAATAAATGACAACAATGAAACAAGTTATCAAAACCTCTGGGACATAGCCAAACCATGCTCAGAGGAAAATTTATAGTGCTTAAGGCCTACATTAATAAGACTGAAAGATAACATATTGACAATCTAACATTCCACCTTATGGAACTAGAGAAACACGAGCAAACCAAGTCCAAGTCTAGGAGAAGAAAAGAAATAAAGATCAGAGCAGAACCAAATAAATTGGGGGGAAAAAAAACCCCACAAAGAATCAATGAAACAAAATTTGGTTCTTTGAAAAGACAAGCAAAATTAATAGATCACTAGCTAGATTAATTAAGAAATGAGAAATTAGCTGAATCTGAAATGAAAAAGGAGATATTACAACTGATACAACAAAAATTCAAAAAACTATCCAAGACTATTATGAACACTTCTATGTAAACAAACTAGACAATCTAGAGGAAATTGATAAATTCTTGAAAACATATAATCCCCTGACCTTGAATCAGGAAGAAATAGAAACCTGGACAGACCAAGAACAATTGATTGAAACATTAATTAGAGCTCTTTCCATAAAAAACGTCCAGAACCCGATGGACTCATAGCTGAATTATACAAGACCTTCAAAGAAGAACTGGTACTAATTTTACTGAAGCTATTCTATAAGACTGAAGTGGAGAGAATTCTCCCTCACTCATTCTATGAAACCAGTATTACTCTGATACCAAAGCCAGGAAAAGACACAACAACAACAAAAAAGAAACCTATAGACAAATATCCCTTATAAACATAAATGCAAAAATCAGCAACAAAATATTAGCAAATGAAATTCAACAGCACACAAAAGCAATAATATACCATGATCAAGTGGATTTTATCCCAGGGATGCAAGGGTGGTTCAACATATGTAAGTCAATAAACGTGATCCACTACATAAACAGAATAAATAACAAAAACATATGATCATTTCAATAGATGCAGAAAAATGATTTTATAAAATCCAGCATCCCTTCATGATAAAAATCCTCAGCAAAATAGGCATAGAGGGAACATTTTTTTGAAAGAATAAAAGCTATATGAAACAAGCCCATAGTCAATGTCATACTGAATGGAGAAAAGTTGAACACATTTGTCCACAGAACTGGAATAGAGCAAGGATACTCACTTTCACCACTACTGTTCAACATAGTACTGGAAACCTTAGAGACAAATCAATCAGGCAAGAAAAAGAAATAAAAGGTATCCAAATTGGAAAAGAAGAAATTAAACTATCTCTGTATGCCTACAATATGATCCTATACTTAGAGAACCCTATAGACTCCTCCAACAGACTCCTGGACTTGATAAATGAATTCGGTAAAGTGTCAGGATACAAAATCAATACACACAAGTCAGTAGCACTGCTATGAACCAATGGTGACTAAGCTGAGAATCAAATCAATAACTCAATTCCATTTGCAATAGCAGCCAAAAAGCTAACATACTTAGGAACTATTTAACCAAGGCAATTAAAGATCTCTACAAGGAGAACTACAAAACTGTGATGAAAGAAATTGCAGAGGACACAAACAAATGGAGAAGCATCTCTTGATCACGGATTGGAAGAATCAACATCATTACAATGACCATATTACCCAAAGTAATCTACAGATTCAATGCAATCCCCATAAAACTACCAATATCATTTTTCACATAATTAGAAAAAATAATCCTAAAATTCATACGGAAACAAAAAGGAGCCAGAATAGCCAACATAATCCAAAGCAAAAAGAACAAAGCTGGAGGCATCAAGTTACCTGACTTCAAATTATACTACAAGGCTGTATTAACCAAAACAGTGTGGTACTGATACAAGAGTAGGCACATGGGCCAATGTAACAAAATAGAGAATCCAGAAATAAACTCAAATACCTACAACCAACTGATCTTTGACAAAGGAGACAAAAACATACCCTGGGGAAAGGACGCCCTATTCAATAAATAGTGCTGGGAAAATTGGATAGCATGCAGAAAAATGAAACTTGAACCCTATCTCTCCCTATATGCAAAAATTAACTCAGGGTGGATTAAAGACTTACATGTCAGAGCTGAAATCATAAAAATCCTGGAAGAAATTATAGAAAAAACTCTTATAGACATAGACCTAGGCAAAAAAAAAAAAAAACAAAAAAAAAACCATAGAAAGCACATGAATCTAAAACAAAAATAAATAAGTGGAGTGAATTAAACTAAAAAAGCTTCTCCACAGCATAAGAAATAATCAACGGAGCAAACAGGCAACCAATAGAATGGGAGAAGATATTCACAAACTATATATCTGACAAAAGACTAATATCCAGAATCTTCAAAGAACTCAAACAAATCAGCAAGAAGAAAGCAAATAATCCCATTAAAAAGTGGGCAAATTACATGAGCAGACATCTCACAAATGAAGATATACAATGGCCATCAAACATATGAAAAATGATAAACATCACTCATAAACAGGGAAATGCAAGTTAAAATCACAATGCGATATCATCTCATAATGGACATTATTTAAAAATTTTTTAAAAATAGATGTTTAAGCCGGGCTCGGTGGCTCAGCCTGTAATCCCGCCTTGGGAGGCTGAGGTGAGCAGATTGCCTGAGCCCGCGGGTTCGAGACCCGCCTGGGCAACTTGGCGAGACCTCATCTCTACAATAAATCAAAAATTAGCCGGGCGTGGTAGCGCACGCCTGTAGTTCCAGCTACTCGGAAGGCTGAGGCGGAAGGATCGCCGGAGCCCAG
>CAUYQG010292184.1:0-12910 GCA_963574415.1 Tarsius wallacei
CAAATTTCCTATCATTTTTTTTATGTTTTTTTAATTTTTCATTTTTTTCACAATTTTGTTATTTTTTTTTCCCGCATTTTTTTTGGTGGCTGGGTTGCTGGGTTATTTTAAATAATTTGGAAAAAAAAAAAAAAAAAAAAAAACTGGTTATGGATATGTATTTTAAAAGTTTTCATTGCATCTGGCTAAGACAAACTTCATCAGTTTGTGGAGTTAGTCTCTGCTGATCTCATTTCGATACAGAACACTGGACCAAGAAATCCTTGATGGGGGATTTATGCTGATGATTCCAATAAGAAAAATTATTAAATACCTTTTATGGAGATGACAAGAATGAGTACAATACCTGGAGTTAGGAAAAAGCAACATTATTTTCTTTAGCATAGGGCAGATTCATTGTTGATTGCCTTTGTCATAAAGAAATTTTATTTTAATCTTTATCAGTTACTCCAAAAGAAGCTTGACCACATTATCAGTGTGATCCTCACAAAGAGCATATTGCTCTTGTATTTTTTCTCTTTTCTTTTTCCCTTGCTTGGTAAGTAGCACCAATACCTCTGCCAGAGGAGCCATGTGATTGAATTTTCAGTATTTTCTCACTCACAAAAGATTCAAGTTTATGCTAAATGGAGACCAGATATTTGCCTTTCTTGATGCTTGCAGCTTTGACAAAATCTATTCACTTTCTTTGAACAATATTGCCCTAAGTTTATTTTCTTAAGGGGAAAAAGGCCATACTTATTTGGAAAAATTGAATTCTCATTTATCTTGGCTTATCTGTGGTAGAGATAAGATCTACTGTCTCAGAGCTCACTCAGAACTAACAAAAGAACAAAGTGGCAGAGAAGACCCTTAAGTCTATACATTTTAGGGGCAAAAAGGACTTATTTGTTCTATTCTATTTGTCTTTTGAATAGAGTTTGCAATGAGTGATTATTATGAATAGTGAGATTTAATGATACCAACATTATCAATTTGTATATTTATCTAGGTGTGAAAGATTATGCATACCAGGATAACCTGAAAACTATTTAGATTAAGCAGACTTTTACTATAGAAATTAACTTTGCTTAGTTACACAGAAACTCAAATATCTATCCAGGAAGAGAATATCTCAGCCTGTTTTTCAACATACTACAGTAAATATTTAAATGTCAGATTTTTGAAGAAATATACATATTCTACGTCTTCTTATTTTTCTTCCTTTTGAAAATAAATCCTATAATTGATTTTATAAATTTTTGAACCCTTCAATCTGTTTCAAATATTTTTCCCTGATGAAAACTGCATAGACTATTAACTTGTCAGTAAGAGAAATATTGTTTCCTATATGGTGAACACATGAGTATGTATTTTGATTAATGGTTACTATGCCAACTAGAGAACTAGATTTCAATAAAATGATCTCACTAGATTTTAAATTTTGATACCTTAGAAGTCACAGGAGCACCCAATACTATGTATGTTCTTGGGCTAATTAATTTATTTACTATCATGTATTTCATATTAATCATTTACTTGTTATTACACACATCCACTCAACACCCAAGTTTTTAGTGATCACTAGAAAGGGACATTTTCCTAGGTGCTGGGATACAAATATGAGGTATCTTCCTGCTTCAGTGTACATACAATTTAGTTGAAGGAGATGTGCCAGTAAACCAGTCAAAAATTTAGTCCAGAAAGAAATATTACTATAGAAGATTCAGCAGTAGGCCATCTTAATTCAGAGAAAAAGAGCTTGGAAAGCTGAGGTTGGACAAGTTCAATTTTGAGGAATGTTAGTGAGTGTTTCTTTAGGTAGAAGGCAGTAAAAGTTGTGCATAGTATTATGCAAATCCTGTGTGCAGCAACATCATCATCACGAATTTGCAGGATTTTTTAATTGGAGGTAATTGTTAGGTTTATATCCTCTGGATCACTTCTTAGGCTCTGTAATTTGGCAAGAAGGACATTAGGAGTTAAAGACAGAAGAGTTCATTCTGCCACTCATTAGAGTGGGACACATACTGAGCCTCTCTTTCTCTATTTCCTTATCTGTGAACTGGGATAGTACCAGTAGGTGCTCAATGAATATTTGACCTAAAATCTAAAGGAGATAATGTATTTGAAAGCATATTGTAAGTTGAAAAGTCTTATAAAATGTAACTGGATTTATTCTATACATATTTATTAAATATCTATATGTTTCATTAATCCAACAACACGTGGGAAAGAAATAGTTTGTTTTGTCTTAGTCTTCAAGAAGCAATGAACATTTTAAAAGGTCATTATTGAACCCTGTACTTTTTGTTTTGGGACTCAGGAATAATCTTAAATATTTGCCTCAGGAATGCAACATGAGCCATGCTTTAGTCCAGGTGGAACATAAACAAAGACATGCTCCAAACTATCATTTTATCCACTTATTCACTTTAATTTCATTCAGGAATAATTATTTAATGTCAGGTTCTCCACTAGGCGTCAGGAATACACACATAGATGCCTCCCTCATCTAGGTTAGTGTGCAGTTAGGGCTGCAGGTCCAAATCACATAGCCAATGTGTGATAAATGCTCTGAAGAAGTGAATGCTGTCTATAAGAGTATATTATGATATGAGGACCTGACTTAGGGTGTCAGGGGAGTCTTCTTTTAGAAAATAAAGAGCCACATAATGAATAGGTGAAAAAGTATTGGGGGAGAGAGAGAGAGAGAGAGAAAGAGAGAGAGAGAGAGAGAGAAAGAGAGAGAGAGAGAGAGAGAGATGCCAGAAGAAACAATATGTATGAATGCCTTGAAATGGGGAAGAAAATGGTTAATTTCAAGATCTGAAGTTTCTTAAGAGTAGTTGGACTGCAGAAAGCAAGGTGGAGGATGATGAAAGATGAAATGGGATGTTTGTCAAGGGATAGATAATGCAAGGATTTGTAGACCAGTTAGATAATTTTGGCCTTTTTCCTATGACTAATGGGAAGACAGTGAAGCACCTTAAGAGGGATGCATTGAAAGGTATGATCATACTAGCTACTATATAGGGAAAGCAGAGGTGGAGTCAAGGGTGAGTGCAGTGAGAATGTTCTCGCTGGTATTGCAGGTAAAAGAGAATGGTAGGTTGAAGGAAGATAGTGGTGGTGGTGGACATGAAGAGATGTAAATGAAATAAAATGGTCTAGAATTATTGGTGAATTGGCTACTTAGAAGGACTGAGAGAGAGAGGGAGTAGGTGATTCCTATTTTTCTGGCTTGTAAAATTGGATGAGTTATAGTGATGATGTTCACTGCCAATGCTAGAAATTTATGTTAAGTCCAAACTATCACCAATATTACCTGGAGTTTAAATTTAGAAAGGTTTGGTATGAGCTGGGCATGGTGACTAGCGCCTGTAATCCCAGCAGTTCCAGAGACTGAAGAGGATCACTTGAGTTTAGGATTGAGGCTGCAGTGAGCTATGATTACGACTGTGAATAGCCATTGCACTCCTGCCTAAGTAGATGTAGTGTAAAATCTTTGAGAGTAAAAACAAAAGAGGCATTTCTAAATGTTGAGTTGCCCTCATACATATCATACATATGCCCTCATACATACATACCATACATATGCCTTCATAAAATCTTCATAATTGCTGCACAATTTATCTAATCTATTTAATCTAATCTTTTAGAAAGTTAGATTTCAAGTTTTAAAAATTTTTTAGTTCTAGTTGAAAAATTTGGCAGAGATTTTAAAGAAATGATAAGAAGGGAGTTGTTTTCATGCATTTTGTTAGAAATGAATATTAATTGTTGCTGTTTATGATCTCATTTGACTTTCATATAAAGATTAAATAATTAATTTTGCTTATTTCAGATATTTAGCTATAAATCAGTTTATAAGTTTTTTTTATAGATTTACTGTGGCAATTTTCTTGCTCATCTCAGTAACTTATTAAACAAATTATAAAATATTGTAATAAAATCAGTTCCTCGGTAATTCAGTAAAATAATTTTTCTACCATGACTTGTCATTGAGACGTTTTAATGAAACTGGAGATAACACTAGTTTGCAAGTGACTATTTTAAAGAAAAAAGAAGTCTAAGTTTATTCCTTATTCTAAAATGTATTGTTTTATTTGTAGGCAATGTACAATTGAACTTGAGATGAAAACACATTTTGGGTCATGTACCATTTTATTTAAAAAATAAATATATATTTGTAATAGAATACATACATATATTATCTTAGATAACATAAAAATTTTGACAACCAATGTTGACTGGACTACTTCATATGAGATATGGAATTAATCTATAGCTGTATCTTATATAAGTAATATGTAAAGAAGGCAATCATAATAGATTTTGTATTAAACTATATAACAATAAGTGAATCAATGTAAGATGTACACAATATTCATTTGCAAATAAAATTTTATTATTAAATTTATTTGCCTATGTATTTTAATTTAGTAGATTTTTCAAAGTAGAAAAGTTAACTATCTTAATTTATTATCTGAATTGTTAAGTATAATATACAGTGCCTTTAGTAGTTTGTTTTTAGCTATTTATTTGGCTATAAAACTTTTGCATTTCTTTTAAAATATATATATTTTACTAAGTTAAATTCTAATATTGCTTAAATGAGACCTAACTTACCTTTGCAAAAATTATTTGATATGTTGTCATTTTTAATGATCAGTTGGCTCTGTTTTCATCAGAAAATTCTCAGTAGTCATCTTTTAATTTAGTCAGCCTAATACGTAACTATTTTGCCCAAAGTTTTCTTTACTCCTTTGATTTAGTGCATATATCATATACTGGAGAATTATCAACTTGTTTGACTCTTTTCAAAATTTGTAATTTAGTAATTCTATGTTAGTAATGTGATTTATATTTAGTTACCCAATTGCATATAACCCTGTGGCATCACAGAGTTTAATTCATGGGGACAATCTTTAGACTTAAAAGGGATTACTGATCATTTAAGAATCATTAATCAATGAGTATAAAGTTCAGTCCTAACTATATTAATGCCTGTCTAAGCTACACACAGATACATGCACAGACACACATATCCCTCAATCCCATAGCAAAAATGACCAAATTACAACAAAAGGAACACAGGAAATGGTATCCTATGATGGTAGGCTATCACAGAAGTGGGCCAGTAGTTCTAGATCCAATCTTGTGGGGACTGGTCTTGCTCTCACAAGTGGTGGAATCCTGGGCGATTCAGTTTCCATTAGACTCAAATTCTTATTTTTATAGTTAACTGGAAGAGTCGTATGGTTTCTTAGGTTCCTTCTTCTTAAAATACATTTATTTTGTACTTTAAAAAGCTATAGCTAGAAGTTAATAATTTTGTATTGATAATATATTAATTAAAGTTACAGTAATGCCTGTGCCAGGCCTTTCTGGTACAAACTTTCGCCTGTTCTTTCTTTCTTCTCTTCTTATTCTAATAAACTTTGTTTTAAAACTTTTAAAAAATGTTATAGTGAACAAGAGAGAAAGGTAAATTCATTTATTGGGATGAGACAATTAAAGGATACAGTTGATTCTTTGTCTAGTCAGCAGTGTTTTTGTTTTCTTGCTGAATTTGGTGGAATGGGGATAAATCTAGTAAGGCAGGCTATCTCTCTGCACTCTTTTGCTGTACCTGACATGGAGACTCAGGATTGACTCATTTTGAAAATCACTCATTTTGAAAGAATCCCTCATAACCTTGTTAGCTCAAGGTTATCATTTATCTGATTTCTCTCTTCCTGGATAGGTTGCAGGCTGAAGAGCATTAAAATATCTATTTTCTTAGTGGTTTCCTTTCTGGATTTGAATAATTCACTTGATTCTTTCAGGATACTTAGATGAAAGAGTGTTATCTAAGAATGCTAATCTTAGTTCCTTTGTTTGAAATTAGAGAAATAAATGCACTATATTTTTAGTTTAGATAGTAAGTCTGGGTGCCCTTTAATATGGCCATTTAAAAAACTAAATTATTTTCAGTTGCATTTTATATTGTGGGGTTAGATGTTAGTTTGAGATATGAGTTTCTTTTTTTAACTATCTTTTATTAAAAATATTATTTTAAAGTGGGTTAATAAGGGGAATATCAATTTAATTTGAGTATTAGGTTTCTTCTGAATTGAATGCTCCTTTTTGTTCCCATTCATGTATTATTTTAAGTTCCTTTTTACAAAGATACTGATAGCAGATATTAAATGACCATAGTTTCTTAGTAAAGGAATTTTTATTAGCTGGGCCAAAGAATCCACTAGATTTCTCAGATCCTTTCACTAGCTCTGAAGTTCTATGATTTTTAATATATTAGAGTAAACCTAAAAATTGTCATTTTGTAGGTGAAAAGTGGTCAGATAGTGTCAATTTTTTGTGGTTCAATCTACATATGGAAGTTTATTGCATTATTTAGGAAAACTAATCTATGAAAATGTTAATGACAAGCAGCAAAGCTTATTAAGACATTAAATTTTAAAAAAATTTAGCTATTATGAGTACCAGATATTAAAAACTATATTTTAAACATTTGTAAATCAAGTTGAAGTAAAATGTTCTTTGCATATCTTATTTCCTTTCACAGGGTTTTTTTTTTTTTTTTCCCTGTACTTTATGAGACAAATCACAGGCATTACATTTGGAAATCAATTTCATTGTTTTCTTTGCAATTGCTACATAGCTGTTGAATATTTCCAGTAAGTTTTAATGACTAATGAAGTACATGCTTGATTATATTCCATTAGTAAAAATATCTTTTTATGACAAAGGGTGTTTTTCAGTGTGGCATTGACAAAGGCAATATATAAATGTGTCATTCCCTTTCAGAAGAATGCAAATCAGTATAAACAAATTTTAGGGGAAATATTTTAAAATAAACAATTAAAATAATGGATATCCTTTGTGTGTTTCTTATTGAAATTATATGAATACTTAAGTAGAGTACCTAGGTGTACTTATTTTCAGAGACCAGTGTACTACTAATTAGGAAAGTTATAAATATCATAAGTACTATAGTGAACTAAATTTGTTTTAATTGCTTAAACTTTATGGCTTAGCATACCAGGCATTGGGTAGATAGTTACAATGCTAACATCAAAATGTTTTTATGATTGTTTCTCAGTTTTTCTAACCATCATCTAATCTCAAGTTCCTTATACTCCTGCTATTTATTACTACTTGCCATTTCACTAAATACTTGATTCTACCTCTCTGCCTTTTTTTATTCAATTTTTTTTGCCTGGGATATCCCTTTCTTCCAATTCTTACCTGCCAAAGTTGCACTTGTCTTTTAATGTCTAGCTTGATACCTGCCTCTTCTGCAAAATCATTCAAATACCTGTAGTCAGGACTCTCTGCTCTAGGTCACTGATATCAGCTTGGTTTTCCACTGGAGCTTATCTAAAACAAGTTCCCTTGTAATCAAACACATTCTCTCTGTGTCTGTCCTAATTAGTTGTTTTACTTCTCTTCCCCATGTTCCCTGCTTTGGCACAAGTCATGCTTTCCTACGAAATCCAGATGTGGTCAATCAAATTATTTTTTAAAATTAAAACTGTTTACGAGACAAGGTAATAGAGGTCTAGTCTTGATTTTTCCTGAGTGCTGTATTTGCAGTGTGTGGGTCAATTATTTCCACCTCTTTCTTTCCAAAAGTTCTCACTTATCCTCTTGTTTCCTGCCCTATTGGATTTCATACAGTCATTTATTTAACTTCAAACACAATTCCTGAATATTGAGAAATACAGGGGAAAAAATCATGTCTGCATCTACATACATGGTCTTAGCTATTGAGTGTAAACCATGAAGATTTGATCCTGGGAAGAACACAGTTATTCAAAAAGAAATTAAGTGGATTATAATTATTATTTTTTATCAAGGATCAGAAGGAAATCATTGATAGAAGTCACAAGACGATACATGTTTTCTCTGACCATTTTTGCTTTGCTTCTTTAATATCTATTTAATATTAATATAGAGAAAAGCAATAATGACAATCATATTGGCTACCATTGTTTCATAGAGTTTACTATATGCATTCACATACTTTGTCTTATTTGATCCTCATGTCATAATGTCAGGTTGGTGAGGCAGGGATTATATACATTATTCAGATCTGGTTGAGATTATTTGTTATGAACTAGCTAAGACTTTTTCAAACCTGGTTGTTAAATATTCCAATTATTTAATTAAATGTTAGTCTATTATTTAATGTCTATGTTCTTTTTGCATAATTTGAGAAAAGTAACACCTGTAATTCAGAACACTGTCATAGTTTACAAGGGTTGATTGACATAGGGATATTGTGATAGACTGAAAGCACTTATTTTTTGTCATCCCAACATATCATCCCCCCATTTCCCTTTTTAAATGATAGATATAGTTATTCTGACCAAAATCTGTTGGCTAGAGTCCCAAGTCTCACCATTTTACTGTTCCCTATTCCTCTTGACCAAGGTATTAGGTCAGGAATTAGGTCAGGCGTGTGACCCCAGTAGGGGTCATCAGAGTATAAACATTGAGAGTGAGACACTCTCTTTTCAGGAAAGTGGCTAATGTCCATACAATTAAGCTAACACCCAGACAACCCAGACAAGAGGCATGCTAGGAGAGTGGGAAAGAATGCAGAAACTGTGAAACTATTGAGAGCCCATTTCACTTCCCTCAGGCCCTGTTTCTTGGAAACTTTTCTTCCACTGTATCCCCATGGTATCATTTAAGCTAGTTTGAATTGTGAATTTGTTATTTGTGAAACAGAGTCCTAATGTTGATAAATTATTGATACAACTGTTTTCTTCCTCCTTCTGCTCCACTTTCTGTCCTTCTTTTCTCTCCTTTCCTTTAAGTTCCTTTCTTTTCCTTTTCTTCTTTCTACTTTTCTGTTTATCCCTTCCTTTTTCTTTCTCTCTGTCATTTATCCATGCATTCACCCAGCCATTCATACACACATGCATCCATCTGATACTGATTACTTTGTATACATTAAATGACAAAAGACAAAAAGATAAATAATATATAGGTTTTGTTTTCTTTAGGATCAAATTTCCTCTCTTGCTCATAGAAAATTGGTGTTTGGAGTGGGGGGCAGAGCCCAGTCCAAAAATAGGGGGAAAATTCATCATGAAGGAATTCCGTAGAGCATATACATAACACTTTAAGTTGGTAAGAAGAGTCAAAATAGAAGGGATTAGTTAGGAAAGGGTTCATAAGAAAGATAAGCTTAAAGCAGATATTATTTTAAACTTCAATGTGCAGCAGATTACAGGACCAAAATGCAAATTCATATACCCCTAGTAAGCATAATTTAAACTCATAGAGGTAACAAAATTATTCTTGAATAGTCAATTCAATCTTCCTGTGCTCTATTGAGTGTCTCTATTTATGGATACAAGATTATGAATAAAAGCAGATCTGGATATGTCACCCTTCTGCACTGTGAGAGTAAAAACTATAAGGGGACTAATAATACAGTGCATCACAAAATTACTTGCAGCAGTTAAAGATGCTTTTGTTCAGGTCATCACAATCTCACAGGGAACCAGTACCATGAGAATTGATGAACCTTCCTTGAAAACACTAATTATGTGTAGCAGTTCAGTACAAGTCTACTCATATGGATATTCCCAAGTATGGTAGTAATTTTGGAACAAAAGATATTGAAATTTTGAAGACTCTGAACTGTAACTTCTTAAAATATTTTAGCTGAATTGCTTATCTTGGTATGCAAAATCCTGTGCAAGCTGAAAGTGGTCTAACTTGCCTCATCATCTGAGTCCTTCATGCTTCTGTGTTTGTGTACTTCCATACTTAGCAAATACTGTTATCCATCTGTGAAATATATTAGTCTCCTCTGCCACTATTCTCTTAAACTTGGCAAACTCATATTTTTCTTTTGAGACTTACCTCTGTTAAGCTTATCTCTTGAAAGCTTCTCTGGACTGTCTAAGGTAATGTTCAATTTGTTTTGTTACTGTGTCTTTCTTATGTGAGTAACCACTGCTCTGGGTTTACTCTATTCTTCTCTCTCAAGTGAGACAAGAAGCTTTGTTAGGAAAGGAACATTAATATCCATTTTTCTGTGATGAATTTCTAGGTTCACTCATGAGATATATTAAGGGGTCAATGCCCGTTAGTAATGAAGAAATGAACAAAATTGTGGGGATGAGACACATAATGTAGCTCACTGTGGACAAATGAAAAATAAGGCCTTTCTTAACAATAAGGGCAGACAAAAGTTTTGAGATTCCATATGCATTATTTTTAAAACCTTTAGGATTTTAGATGTAGAAAGGGCATTGTTCAAACTCTAATTTGATAAAGCAATCATTGTTGCAGACCGTTTTAATGATGCAAGTTACTATGCTTGTGTACTGATTTCCCACAGGAAAATATTGGAGACACAGCTGAAAGCAGTGTAAAAACCTTGTAAAAAAACAAAAACAAAAACAAAACAACAGGATATATCTTTGAATAACCCCACCTGCTATGTTATTCAGTCTACTTTATGCACTTTCAAAAACATATCGATGATTTGTATAGCAGTTCTCCTTATCCACAGGAGACACCAAGACCCCCAGTGTATTCCTTCAGATAGTGTTGAACCCAATGTATATTATGTTTCTTCTTCTACATACATACTTATGATAAAGTTTAGTTTATGAATTAGGCACAGCAAGAGATTAATAATAGCTAATAATAAAATAGAATAATTATAACAATATATCATAATAAAAGCTTTGTGAGTGTGGCCTCTCTCTGTCAAAATATCTTATTATACTGTATTCACCTATTTTTGAACTGCAGTTGACCATGGGTAACCGAAACCATGGTAAGCTGAGGACTACTATGTGTGTTTTAGAGGTATGCTGTCCAGTTTCATAACCACTAATCACATGTGGTTATTGGGTACTTGAAATGTGTATCCAAATTGATATGTATGTAAGTATAAAGTGAATATCAAATTTTAAAAATTAAGTACAAAAAAAGAAAATGCAATGTATTGCTATTGTTTTATGTTGTTTCTCTGTTGAAATGGTATTCTGACTGTATTGGGTTTGAAAATATATTATTAAACTTAAAAAAAAAGATCGTTTTGGTAAGTGGTAGGTAGCTAGCTTCAACAATACCTCCCAAACCCTGAGGGGGCGTCTATCTTTATGTTCTTCTCTACTATTCGGGATAGTTAGGCAGAGTAATTTGAATAGCCCTAGGACTGTGTCCAAATCATACTCTTCTGCTGCATATATGAGGCCTTCCGGAATATTGGATCAAATTGTCTGTTGATTCTCATTTCTACTATACTCTATGACTCAATCTATGTTCTGACTGATGTAGCTTCTCGTACCTGTTGCAGAATGACTTGTGGGATATATTCAGTATTTTATAAACAGTTTGTTCCATGAGATATTGACAAGAGTGTTTTCCTTGAGTTAAATGTGCTTTACTACAAAGTAACTAGAAAAGGGAAACAGGTGTATTATTGTGTGTGCAGGCACATGAAAGCCACAAGATTGAAATGACACAAATGGCTCAACTCCTCTGTATTTTTACCACTGGGATCCATGGTGGAAATTTTAGAGTCTGGGCATTCTCCCCAGGGTCAGTTTTCTAAATCAGATGATTATAACATGACTCTTCTTATATCATGGCTTATCTGTCAGCTTTCTCACCTTCTCTATATGTTAAAAAATAAAGAGTAGCAAGAGAACAGGTGAGCGTCAGGAAAACTTTCTAAGAAGACTGATGCTGTGGCCCGTGGGGCTGCCTTGAGGGTTCTGAGAGAGAGCCCTTTTTCCGACTAGTTAAGTTGATTTTTGCTCATTGATTTGTAGCAATAATTTAATTCTGGCTAATGAGTTTTATCTGTTATGTGTGCTACAAATAGCTTCTTGTTTTTAATGTGTAAACTTTATTAATTGATGTTTGTTTTCTCTTAATATTTTTTGAGTCTTATCCATGTCATGTATACATCATCGGTTCCTAGGTTTATTACTGTATAGTTTTTTTTTAATGTTTGAATATTTAAATTTTCTGTTTGTTACTTTGTTGATGAAAAATGGATCACTTCATATCATGACCATGTTAAATAAAGATGTTGTTAACATTAAAAAAAAAGAAGAAAGACACAGACACAAAAACATAAAGAAAAGCTGGGGCCAGGTAGAACACTTTCCTCTGATGGAGGAGAAGTGGCCCCGAACTAGCTCAGCATGTTTATTTTATAATCAAGCACAAAGGCAGTTGGAAGGGGTTCAAGGTCTGTGAAGGAGCTATAATGGAATTTTGTTGCTACCTAAATGGCAAGCTGTTCCGCAGTTATCTTGTCGCTAAGGCTTTATCTGTACTATGTGCACCCAGACGTATGGGCTCTTAGACCCCGTTCTGTGTAGCAAGGTGCATCCCTTGCTCTTTGGCTAGGGTGCGGAGCAACCAAGCGGGACCTTGCCTATGCTTGGGACCTTGCCTTTGTTCAAGGCCTGCTGTCTGGGCAGTGTCATCCCCTCCCCACATCTCATCTGCTCTCCACAGTCTGATGTTCATCTGTGTTGCTAAATATATTACAGTTGTGTCTTTTTATTGCTGAATAGTATTGCATTGTATAGATATATTAATTTATGTATTCACCTGTTGACAGACATTTGGGTTGATCCAATTGTTGGTTATTATTAATAAAGCTGCAATTAATATTTATGAGAAAGTTTTCATGAGGATATACAGTTTTGTCACTATTGAGTAAATAAGAGCAGAACTGATGATCAGACTGTAAGTTTACTTTTAAAGAAAGCGTTCATCAGCTCCCCAAAATTGGATTTACCATTTGGCATTCTTTTTTTTTTTTTTTGAGTTGGAGTCTCATTTCATCACCCAGACTGGAGTGCAGTGGTCGCTCCCGGCCACCGCAGCCTCGACCTGCTGGGCTCCAGCGATCCTTCCACCTCAGCCTTCC
>CAUYQG010292200.1:0-21117 GCA_963574415.1 Tarsius wallacei
GGATTAATGGCAGTAAATACCTGTCTGGGGATGGGGGGACACTTCTTATCAACAAGAGTGCCTGAACGAGACATATTTGTGTACCTAACCCTTAACTGTACCCCTCAATATCACAATAAAAAAATATTGTATATAAAAAAAAAAAAGAATCTGCCTTCTGAAGAAACAGCATTACACTAGGATCCACAGAGCAGTGTGAGGAGTCGAGAACAAAAGGGAATCAGAACCAGGATCAGAGGTTTATCAGGTGACCGAAGTGTCACACAGAAGAGCTGGTGTGAAACAGCATGAAGAGGAGTATACACAAGTCTAAGGAGTGACATCATTATATTGTGGTGTTCAGGACAGTCCAACCTGGGGTCAGACATATATTCGAATCTCAGCTTTGCTGCTTATAATTTTATAACTTTGTATGAATTCTAATTATTCTCTGTCTCAGTTTATAGTTTATAAAACAGTATCTACAATTTACTGAGCACCTAACAAACATCAGGAACTATGGAAAGTGCTTTCCAGATCTTAACCCATTTAATATTTGCACCATCTTAAATGATGTAGGCACAGATTTTATTTCTTAAATGCTTGTATTTTAGAGTTGTTTTAAAGAGGATAAAATCATATGAAATAGTTCCTGTAACATAATAAACATTCATGAAATCAAAACTGTGAGATATGGAGATTTTCTGAAGCTCTTAAAAAAAGATAAAAGGAAACCATCCAATTGCTAAGTGTCATGCAACTTACTATGTCACAAGACAGCTGCATTCATTGGCTTATTTGTAAAGGGGCATAAAATAAAATAAGTAGCGTATGTAAGCTAATGGATATAAAACACATTGTTGGAAGACAGTTCTCCATGGCCTTCTGCTTGTCTTATTTTAACTTTTGTTCTGGACTAGCTTTTCAAGGATGTTTGTATAGGAAACAGCTTTGGAAGACAGAGATAATGCCGCTCATCAGGGCAGAGATCAGTATTATGATGTTATTAGACAACACTTCCCTGTAAGACAAAGGTTAGGCAAGTTTGCTAGCAACCCTCTTCAAATGATTGGAGTTTTCTAAACTTGAAGTTCCTCAGCTATTATACAAACCCACTGTGTGTGAAGCATCTCGGAGGTAAAGAGGATAGATGCTGACCTGACCGTCATGCTGCCTGCTGTGCCATAAATAATAAAATCCTCCATCTGTCACCTTGAAGTCTTTTCTGCCAGCATCTATGAAACTATGGCAGGCTAAATTATTATTTTTTAAATCTAAGACTATTCACAGTCATCGATACTTAGACAACATCTGGGTATATAATAAGTACTAAACAAATGCAAACGATTAGCACTATGGTATTTATTCATGTGACAACGTGTCAGAGATTTAATTTCACTAAACAACTATTTAATGCATGTTTGCTACTTGCTAGTCATGAGAGGTGCCAGGGTTAAAAAGTTGAATAATGACTCTGGAGGCTGAGGTGGAAGAATCACTGGAGGCCAAGAGATTGAGAGCAGCCTGGGCAATATATCAAGACCTTGTCTCTATTAAAAGAAAAAAAAAGTCCAGGCTTGGTGGTGCATGTCTGTAGTTTCAACTACTTGGGAAGTTAAAGTGGGAGGATCCCTTGAGCCCAGAAGTTCAGGGCTACAGTGAGCCATGAACATGCCACTGCCCTCCAGCCTGGGTAACAGAATAAAACCCTGTTTCTTAAAAAAATTGCTGAAATAAGTCAGATTCTCTAACTTCACTAACCAGAGGGGATGTTATCTGCACATAAATAGTTATGATATGTCTAAACACTATGGTAAAAATACGTAAAAGGATCTAGCACGCACAGAGGTGGAAGCATCTATCTCTGCCTGAAATGTGAGACAGAGAGGAGGAATCAGGGAAGTAACACTTCCACTGGATTTTAGTAACTGACTGTGAATGCAGATTTGTTAGTCACAATGTCAACAATAGTTTGCTACTTGTGGTGGATTGAGTTGTGTCCCTCCAAAACATGTTAAAGTCCGAATCTCAAGTACCTATGAATGTGATCTTATGTGGAAATATCTTTGCGGACGTAACTAAGGTGTAATTTCAGGTGAGGTCATGCTGGAGTAGGGTGGGCTCTTAATCCAACATGACTGATTTTTCTTTTTAGATTAGAAAATATAGTTTATTTTAAAATTATTAGAGAGAGAGAGAGAGAGAGAGAGAGAGAGAGAGAGAGAGAGAGAGGAGATTCACCTCTCCAAGGTAGGGGAGGGGTCCAAAGGCAGAAAAATGACCTGGTCATATGCTCTTTGAGTTATGACAAGGCAATGGCCTATGACTGGTGTTCTTATAAGAAGAGAAAAGATGCAGAAACAAACATACACACACAAAAGAGAGCATGTCAAGACACAAACACACAGACACACAGAAGGAGGACAGCCATTTGAAAACAGAGGCAAAGATTAGTGTTATACAAATGCAAACCAGGAATACCATGGATAGCTGGCAAACACAAAAAGCTGAGAGACAGCATGGCCCTGCCGACATTTTGACTTTGAACTTTAAGCCTCCAGAATGGAGGAAGAATAAAAGTTATGTTGTTCTATGTTACCTAATTTGTGGTTCTTTGTTACTACAGACCTACAAAAATATATACCATTTTCATCATGATTGTCTTCAACATCATTATCTTTAAACGAAAATGAGGAAAGGACACTGTTGTCAAAGAGAAAAGAAATACGAGAGAGAATAATAAATTCAGGAAATCATACATTGCTGGACTTCATTGTGTGGTAGTAAATGGTGCTGAGGTGGCTGGAATGTGATATTTGGATCCTGAGGTCATGTAATGAAGGTGGCATATGTGTGTTGTAGTAAATTTGCCATTATTGACTAATGGAATGGAAGTGGTGAGAGGACAGAAGTAGCCTTTTAACAAGCCAACTTTATCCATTCCTGTTAATGTGTGAAAAGGACATTCTATTTCAGGTGTCTTGTTTAGTTTAATTCATCCTACCATGGAGTGCTATTATCTCAGAGGCCTGGGTTTATTTATGGGCACTTCATCCTAAGCAGGGCCTACATTAAAATGTGTTGGGAGAAATTGATCAGAATCAAGAGAAGTTTTGATCATTTCCCAAGAAAAATGGCGGAAAAGTTGAAGGTCATTTATCATGGAGAAAAATTAAATCAAAGTTATATATCACCAATTCAGCATTAACTCAACTCAATATGAAAAAAAAATTGTCCAAAGTTGGATTACCCAAATGTAATGACACCAAAATTTGACTACATAAAAAAATTGCATTAGAATCATCTTCAAAGTTTAATCACACTCAAGAGTTCTTGATTTCTGTTTAACATAACTATACAAAAAACGTTATCCTCTGCTCTTGGAAAGTCACACACAATACAAGGAACCCCCACCCAAGACCTAAGCCTAAACAAACAGAAACACAGGAAAACTATGCTTGAAAGGGTAAGTTATTTCTGCAACAAAGAAAAGAAGCATTGTCTTGGCAAAATAGTCAATCATTTAAAAAAATATTTATAGATTCATAAAGGCATAATACAAAAATAAAAAATGTGAATACATGGTACTTATAAACTTTATGAATTAGAACATTTTCCCTATAGAAGCATATATTTATTACCTCAAATCACCTTCATACACACAACATATATATATATACACATACATTTATGTATTAAATATAGAAAACAAAGATTTGAGACATAGAATATCAAGGTTTATATGTGCAATGGTTTGACCAGAAATTCAACACTGAATTCAGAAATTCAGTGGCTTCAAATGAAGATAAGAAAAAAAAAATCTGGGCTGGGTTCGGTGGCTCAGCCTGTAATCCCGAGCTTTGGGAGGCCAAGGTGAGTGGATTGCCTGAGTCTGCGGGTTTGAGACCCGCCTGGGCAACTTGACGAGCCCTCATCTCTACAATAAGTCAAAAAATTAGCCAGGCGTGGTAGCACACGCCTGCAGTTCCAGCTACTTGGAAGGCTGAGGTGGAAGGATCGCCGGAACCCAGCAGGTCGAGGCTGCGGTGGCCAGGAGTGTGCCACTGCACTCCAGTCTGGGTGACAGAGTGAGACTTCAACTCAAAAAAAAAAAAAAAAAATCTGAAATGACAAGCAACAAGATTACTTTGTGGCAACTGAATAAATTTGTGTAAAAGTTTACGGAATAGAGATAACCGATATTATTTCTCAGAACACTGAGAACAAAGTCCTCTCTTGAAGGACTCCTGTAATTCCAAGACTTATTTGAAAAACTCCTCGGTGATGCAAACATTAGTACAATATGATAGATGGCACTTATTTTCCTTTGGAATATTGATGGTCATTCTGTTTATTTTCATCTTCACGGTACATTCCTTAAAATAACATTTAACACAACTTGTCAATCTATGTGTTTTCAGTCCCAACAATTCCATTTTAGGAAATAGTCCTATTTCCTGTTGATGAACAAAAACTGGAGACCCAAAGATTTTTTTCTGGTGTTACCTGTGGATTTATCTTTGCAATCTAGGTTTATTTTCACTGGATAATGTTAGTGGTAACAAAAATTTGTCTTTGAAAGATGAATTATGAATTTGGTTTTTTAAACATTTTTTATTAAGATTCATGTCTTTTGAATAAGTTTAATAGTTAGGTAGCAAAATTAAACAAAATTTAATTATAACGCAAATAATCTCATCAAATTAATTTTTTTAATGTTATTCATGCGACTGATTCTGAAGTAGATTTCCATTCAAGAGCCAACATTAAGGTAATCCACTTTTCACATCCAAATATAGATTAAATTCAAAGCACATGAATAAAGAAAACTAATACTTTGAGATTTGTGATAAATTTTCTTTAGGAAAACTTTATTTTTAAATTGAAATTTGACCAACCATAATTTATGCATGATAGCATTCATCTTTCTCTTTTAGAAAAATAATTTTTTTTTCTTCTGTACCTAATTGTCACATTTATATGTACTAGAAATACCAGCTATAAATTACAAGGGTCAGTGGTTACTGTCCATGTGCCACCTGGGGTCAGCTGTCTTTGAACCCTTCCACTCTGATCTCGCCAGGGAACCTGACCCCTCTACTCTCAGTCATTGTTGTGGTCCCGTGTGACCTGAACCCTGGTCCATTCTTCATGGCCTTTCTCCAACATAATGAGTTTAAAATTATTATGGTAATAAAGACTAATTGGAATAAATTCCTTGAATATTTGCACTGTGCTCTCTTGCAAGTAAATGTTTTTACTCACACAGCAAGGGCTATGATTTTCTACAGTAGCAGGGCTCTATTTTCTGGTCATTATTATTAAGTTTTACCAATAATGGTATTCTTATTTTTTGGTTTGTTTTCTTTTTTAAAAAAATTCAATAACTTTAGGAGGTATAAATGGTTTTTGGTTACATGAATGAATTGCATAGTGGTGAAAAAGTCTGGGATTTAAGTGTACCCTCCACCCCCACTATGCATGTTGTACCCAGTAGGTGATTTTTCACCCTTACCCACCCAATCCTCCCTCTTCTGAGTCTCCAGTGTCCATTATGCCATCCTATATGCCTTTGCAGGACTTTGGTTTAGCTCCTACTTATAAGTGAGAATATGTATTTGGTTTTCTGTTCCTGCATTAGCTCACTTAAGATGATAGTCTCTAATTCTATCCAAGTTGCTGCAAAGACATTATTTCATTCTTTTTGGGGGGCTGATTAGCATTAAGTTGTGTATGTGTGTGTGTGTGTGTGTGTATGTGTGTGTGTCACAATTTCATTATCAAATGATCAGTTGATGGGCATATAGTTTGATTCCACATCTTTGCTATTGTGAATTGTGCTGCCATAGATTCTGCCTATTTGGGTTGACTAATTTCAAATACATAAAATAGTTGAGAAGACAGTTATGGAGGGTGGAGATCAGAAGAAAATTCTGTCATCCTATCATTCTAACTCTGGCTTTGTCTTAAGTATGACATTTCTGACTACTTCCAGGATCAAGCTGTGTGGTGGCAGAAACCACAGGTGAAACTGCTTCATATATTACATGATGCTGAGCCAGGGCATGGAGATATATCAAGATGGAAGAAATTCCACATGAACAGGAGAAAAATAAGCCATGTTTAAGTTTTCTAACTTTTGATTGATAATTTATTTCAATAAAACAAATAAACATGTGTTGAACTAGAGAATAGAAGTAACTCAATTGCTTTTTTATTGAATCATAAATCTGCTTGATGAAAAGCTATAACTTACTGTTTTTAATATACTATAGTGTATTCTTTTGTAAAGAGTTACCAATGAACATATCAAAATAAACAACTGAAAAGGAGATTTTGCTAGGGCATAATTCAGATTCTGGGTCCTCAAGCAAAGCTTGCGTTAAATCTGCCATTTTCATTCTTTGATTTGTTGTTATAATTTTGGTTGATAAGTGTGACAATGATCTTTCTGTATACTATCATAATAATTCACAGTTTAAGTATACAATAGTGGGAGTGTTATAAAGATTAAAAGCTTGGATTTTGTAATCAGGTAACACCTAGTTTTTGTTGTTGTTTTTGAGACAGAGCTTCAATCTGTTGCCCAGATTGGAGTGTAGTGGTACAATCTTGGCTTACTACTGTCTTGAACTCCTGGGCTCAAGTGATCCACCTGCCCCAATCTCCTGAGTAGCTTGGGCTACAGATATGTGCCACCACAACCGGCTATTTTTTAAAGAAATTTTGTTTTATGGCTGAGTGCGGTGGCTCATGCCAGCACTTTGGGAGGCTGAAGTGTGAGAATTGCTTGAGGCCAGTAATTAGAGACCAGCCTAAGCAACATAGTGAGACCTTGTCCTTACCAAAAAAAACCCCCAAAATTAGCTGGGCTTGGAACATGTGCCTGTAGTCCTAGCTACTCGGGAAGCCGAGGCAGAAGGATTGCCTCAGGCCAGGAGGTTGAGATTGCAGTGAGTTGTGATCTTGCCACTATAGTCTAGCTTAGGCAACAGAGTGACTCAAGGGAAAAAAAAGTTGAGATGAGGTCTCACTATATTGCCTAGGCTGTTCTCAAACTCTTGGCCTCAAGTAATCCTTCAATTTAGGCTCTGAAGTGCTGAGATTCAGACATGAGCCACCGCACCTAGCTTCATAGCTTGTTTTTATGATTAGATGAGATGTTAGGACCATGTTTGGAATAGCATCTGGCACATAGTTCTTCATAAATAAAAAATGATTATTGTATTTTTATGTAGGCATCTAGTTACAGCTGATTTGTTATTTTTATACCATCACACATTTTTTTTCTTTATTTTCTTATGTCCTACTTCTAAATTAGTCTTTATCTGAAATTAAAAATATGTATTTTTAATATTTTCTTCTTTGTATATGTATCAATCATGTATCAGCAATGCCAATCAACTCTGGCTGACTTTGGAATTAACTTTGGATTGCCATCAGAATGAAGAGTGACTGTTAAAAAAAAAAAGGAAGAGTAATAAAAAAAAACATACAAAGAAGGTCACTGTTAAAACTGTGAATGACGGAACTGGGCAAGAAGGACTTGAATGTGACCATCATTGAAGATGTGTTATAGCATTACCTCTGATGCCGCTGGCACAGAAAAGTGACATGATATTTGTCATTGTTCCACAAACACCTACATAAATTGTATGCTGGTGACTTTCCACTTGAATGAAATCTCTTCAAATTATGTTTGAATCTCTTGCTTCTGTTTAATGTGTATCTTATTGGCTGAGATGTTATAGAGGCCAGGAAGCAATTGTCTAGTGTATCAGGTTCAGTAGGCGGGGTAGGCTCTGCTCTTCATTGAGACCTGTATGGTGGAGCATTTTCTAAACATAGCAAAAATTGTCCAAATTTCAGGTGGCCAAAAATTGATTAGTGCCCACTACAAACCATAAATTTTAAAATGAGTCATAAAAACAGTTTACATTTAAAACTAGGTTGAAAGAAATTGTCATCTGCCATGGATAGAAGCATATTTCAATTCAAGCAATGCAGCTATACAACTTACTTTTTTAGGAGAAATAATTCAGAATCAGAATCACAAGAAAATATTGATTATTAATTATATATTAATTATATATGCATACTATAGCTATTAAACTTAAATCCTATTCAAATACAAATTATGCCAGTTCTCTAAAATCTTTCTCAGAAGATAGAAGCAGAGAGAATTCTTTGTAATTCATTCTATGAGGCCAGCATTCTGTAATACAAAAACTGGACAGATATTATGTAAGAAGAGAAAACTATAGAAAAATATCTCACATGAACAGAGATGTAAAAATTCTTAACAAAATATTAGCAAATCAATTCCAACAATGTATAGAAAGAATAATAAACAATAACCATGAGGTATTTATTTCAGATATGTAAGACTGATTCAACATTTGAAAATCAATTAATGTAATCTATCACATCAATATGCAAGGAGGGAAAAATATGATCATATCAATAGATAAAGAAAAAGCATTTGACAAAATCAAGCACTTGTTCATCATAAAAGCTCTCAACAAACTAGGAGTAGAAGTGAACTTCCACAATTCAATAAAGAATATGTACAGAAAACATCATACGTAATGGTTAACATCATATTGAATGGTGAGAAAGTCAATGCTTTCTCTCTAAGATCAGGAAAAAGTCAAGGAAGTTCCCTCTCATAACTGCTTTTTAACATCATATTGGTGGCCTTAACTAATACAATAGGACAATAAAAGGAAATGAGAAGTATATAGATTAGAAAGAAATAGAACTATTTTTCTCAGATGACATGATTGTCAATGTAGAAATACAAAATAATCAACCAAAATACTTCTGAAATGAATAAGTGGTTATAGCAAGGTTGCAGAATACAGGTTAACACACAAAAGTCACTTTCTTATATATCAGCGATGAACAAGTGAAATTTGAAATGAAAAGCACAACGTCAAATTAGCAAACTTTCCCCCGATGAAATACAATCATTCATTTGCATCCGTGGGGGATTAGATCCAGGACACCATGTGGCTACCAAAATCCCTGGATGCTCAAGTTTCTTCTGTAAAATGGCATAGTATTTACTTATAATCTACACACAATTTCCCATATATGTAAAATCATCTCTAGATTACTAATGATTACCACTTATGATACCATTACCAATGTAAATGTTTTTTGGATAGTTGTTATAGAGTTTTGTCTTTTATTGGTATATTTTTAGTATTGTATTGTTCTTATTTATTTATGTGTTTGTTTGTTTCTGAGTATTTTTGATCCTCGGTTGAATCTGCAGATGTGGAACTCACAGATATGGAGGACTAACTGTATTTAGATATAAATCTAACAGTATGTATACAAGCTCTACACAAGGAAAACTACAAAACTCTAATGAATGAAATCAAAGAACTAAACACATGGAGAGATATTCATGTCTAAGGCTAAAAAGACTCAATATTGTCAGTACATAAATTTTTCCCAATTGGATCTATAGAGTTGATGAAATTCCAACCTAAATTCTAGCAAATTACTGTATAGATGTTGAAGATCTATTCCTAAAGCTTATACAGAGAGGCAAAAGACCAAGGAGAGCCAATACAATATTGGAGGATAACACAGTTGGAGAACGGATGCTGCCTAACTTCAAGCCTTTCCATAAGGCTTCAGTAATCAAGACAGTGTACAGTGGCTAAGTAATAGATAAATAGATAAATGGAACAGAATGAAAGCCCAGAAATATAGCCAACTGTTCTTAAACAAAGGAGCAAAAGCAATACAATGGAGAAAATATTGTCTTTTCAACAAATGGTGCTGAAATAATTGGACATCCATATGTTACAGAAAGTATTGACAGGCACACACCTTCTGCCTTTCATAAAAATAAACTCAAAAAAGATACAGACCTCAATGTGAAGCACGACATTATAAAACTCCTGGAAGATAACAGGAGAAAAATCTAGATGACCTTGGGTTTGCTGATAACTTTTTAGATATAACCAAAGGCACTATCAATGAAAACAAAAAATTGATAAGCCAGACTTCATTACAATTAAAAAATTCTGCTCTGGGAAACACATTGTAAAAGAAATAAAAAGATAAGCTACAGACTTGTAGAAATATTTGCATATATATATATGATAAAGACTGTTATCCAAAATAAATAAAGAACTCTTAAAACTCAACAAAAAGTAAACAATCTTATTAAAATATGGGCCAAACTTCTTAACAGACACCTCACTGAAGAAGATGTACAAATGTATATACAAATGAAAAGATGTCCCACATTATGAAATACCATCAGAGGATGTACATTAAAACAACATTGAGATATTACTATATAACTGGCAGAATGGCCAAAATTCAGAATATGACAACATCAAATACTGGTAAGGATGTAAAATTCTGTGGCCATTTTAAAAGACAGCTTGTCAATTTCTTACAAACTAAGATATACTCTTATCATATGACCCAGCAATTGTGCTCCTTGATATTAACATAAAGAGGCTGAAAACTTATGTTCACAAAAAAATTCTGCATATAGATGTTAATAGCAGCTGGATTTGTAATTATTAAAACTTGGAAACAACCAAAATGCCCTTCAGTAGGTGAGTGGATAAATATATTGTGATATATTCAGATAATGGGATATTATTCAGTGTTAAAATAGAAATAAACTAAAAGCTTTGAGAAGACATGAGAGAAACTTAAATACATATTACTAAGTGAAAGAAGTCACTCTGAAAAGTCTGCATAATGTATGCTTCCGACTGGAGGACATTCTGGAAAAGGCAAAACCATGGCGACTGTGAAAAGATCAATCATCGTCAAGGATTGAGAGGGAGGGAGGAATAAAAAAATGCAGCACAGAGATTTTGGGGGAAGTGAAACTACTCTATGTGATACTGTAACAGCGTATACATGTCATAAGTATGCCCAACCCATGCACAACACTAAGACCAAACCTTAATGTCAACTATGGACTTTGGGTGATAATAAAATGCCAATGTAGTTTTATCAACTGTGAAAAATGTACCTCTTTGGTGGGAGACATTGGTAATGGGGGCATGTGCTGGGCCAGGCTGCATATGAAAAGCCTCTGAAACTTTTGTTCAATTGTGTTGTGAAACCAAAACTGTTCTATAAAGTAAAATATTTTTTTCCCCAAAAGATTAAAACAGTACATTTCTGTGAAGAAAGTTTTCTTTTTTCTTTTATTTGATTTTATTTTTGGGTTGGACTCTCTGTCGCCCAGGCTGAAGTGCAGTGACACAATCACAGCTACTCTACTCTCAATCTCCTGTGCTCAGGCGATCTTCCACCTCAGCCCTCTAAGTAGCTGGAATCACAAGCACACGCCACCATGCCTGGTGAATTTTTTGGTTTATTGTAGAGACGTCTTGCTAAGTTGCCCAGGCTGGTCTCGAATTCTTGGGCTTAGGAATTCCCTCTGCCTCTCAAGGTGCTGGGATTGCAGGTGTGAGCCACCACACCTGGCTTGTGAAGAAGCTTTTCATAAATGAGGATGTGCTAGTAAAGTATTCATATAGATAACAATAACAGCACATTTTAATCTTCTGTTTATCATATTGCTTAGAGTTGGATAAGGTCTATAAACAAAAGAGCAATGGTACCACTTAAACTTTATTTTACTCTTTATGCCTGTGAAGATTTTTGCTTCTATTCTTCTGATTTATTGAGCTACACTATGAGGCACAGGGAACTGCTATGTTAGCATTTCTGTTTCATAGTTGGAGAAAGGAAACCCACAATTTCTTCTTTTAGTTTTCTAGAGTAAATTAATTTTCTTTTTGCTCCTTTTAGTTTTGGTTGAACTCAGACAAGCTTAGAGAGAGTGGTAGGATATGAACTTATATAAGTTAATTTGTATTTGTCAACACCTCAGTTAAGAAAATGTATGGACTAGAAGAAAAAATGAAGCAATTTTGAAAAATGAGTTTGAACCAGGTGCAGTGTGGCTCATGCCTCTAATCCCAGGACTTTGGGAGGCGGAGGAGGAGGATTGCTTGAGGTCAAGAATTTGAGACCAACCTGGATAATGTAGCGAGACCTCATCTCTACAAAACAAAAAGTTAGCCAGACTATGTGTGCCTGTAGTGCCAGATACTTGGGTGGCTGAGGCAGAAGGATCACTTGAGTCCAGGAATTGGAGGCTGCAGTGAGCTGGGATAGTGCCACTGCACTCCAGCCTGGGCTATAAAGTAAGACTTTGTATCAAAACAAATAAATAAATAAAAGAGAGTTTAAGTGTTATACATTCAAGTTGGCCCGGATGTTCAACATTACCCTGGTTCGTTAGCTGTATGCAAGATTTTTTTTTTTTAATCGGTAGGATTAAGTTGAAGGGCACCATGTTCTGAGGTCTATAAGGCTCCCACATAAACCTCAGAGAACAATGCAAATTTGATTGACTTTCACTCAGTTATCTTTCCTGCAGTTACTTTGACAATCATGTCTCGTTTTTTGATAGTAAACATTTTACAAAGCTTTGCTTCTATGTGAATTTGTTTAATACACCATTTGATATATATAGAAAACTCAAACAAACTTAGTTTGAAATAGAAAAGCCACTAAATGGAGGGATAAGTCCTTTAAATGAAGATCTTGCTCTGAATGTCAAGTGACTGGATTTTCTTTGTATTGTTTCCTCTAAATCTCTTCAGGATAAAATGTGGACTCATTAGAGAACTGTGAAACAGAAGTGTCATGAAAGAACATTTATTCTTCAAGCTCAGTTAAAGTTTACATTTTGAAAGAATTCCTTGTTGCACTACCCCCAGCTCAGTTTTCAATCTATATAACAGCATAGTGAGCTAAATGTGGATAATCCTATCATTTTACTGATGAGCCTCCTTTTGTGTACATGTGTATGTGTACAGTTTATCTACAAACTCTTTTGTTTATTTTCGTTTCATCACTTGTGTAAATCCCAAAGTGTTGAGTTGTCACTGATTTGTTCTATTAGTTGTTTTGTGTTGCTGTCCCTTAAGAAATGGTCTTTCTTTTCAGTTACAGAACAAACTATCTATGATGTTGAGATATTGATCAAATGGAACAACTATAACTTTTATCTTGGGATCTTCAAAGGTTCTCTTCTTGGAAAATAAATAATTTAAATCACTTTGACTCCTCTTTCAGAGTCAACTCTCTTCTTTTAAAAGATAATTTCCCTATGACATTTTAGATTTTAGTGTAATTTTTAGTAACTTATGAAGTTTGGATTTATTGAAATTAAATGAATAAATTAAATGTATTCCATGTCCACACACATAAACTTAATTGTGGGGGCCATTGTGGTAGACTTCTGTAGCATAGAATATTTAGACAGACATTAATTGAATCAAAAAAGTGAAAAGGACTATTCTCAAATAATAATATGCTTTAACTATTTAGCACATAGCAATTAGATTTTAAAAAGCAGGGCCTCCACAAGAGTATAATGGGATTGTTCTCATATTGATCAGATGGCCAGGCTGGTACAAATATACTAAAAATTGTAGGGTAGAGCATGTTAAAATAGAAGAGAGTCACACAACAGCCATTTTATATTTCAGAATCTGGCATTAAGCCCAGACATCCTGCTGTGTAAAGTGGACAGGATAAACAACAACAACCACTACTACTACAATAACAACAACAAAACAGCAATTAGTAGCCTTATTTGAAAAGCTAATCCAGAGAAATATATGGGATTAAACCAATCATACTGTGCTTACTTGCCTTGCCAAATTGAGCAACTGCAAGAAAGCTATCAGATCACTAAAAGAGCAAATGCTAGTCTTAGATTTCTCCTTGCCCCAGGTTGCTCCTCTGGTATTTTTTATTTTTACTCATTTACTCATTAGTCATTGGCCATATTTTTTATGGCAAAGTTTGCATCAGCATTTCTGCTCTTAGAAGAGAAAATTTAAAAATAATTTATTGCTCTACATTTTCGAATGTATCAGCCAGAATCTTTCCTTTTACTAACCAAGCTGGGGAGTGAGTACAGTTCAGCGTATCAGTGTGTCATAATTAACAATGTCTCCTAAGCCCCAGTTAAGTATACCTGAAATAAAGCCTAAAATGGAAAACATTATCTCAACATTGCCCCTCTTTGATTGCTGTCTTTATCATTATTATTATTATTGAGTCGGGGTCTCACTCTCACCAAGATTGGCTGGAGTGCAGTGGCACAATCATGACAACCATGGCTCATGGTAACCTCACCTTTCTGGGCTTAGGTGATCCTTCCACTTCAGCATCCCTAGTAGTCAGGACTACAGGAGTGCACCACCACACCCAGTTATTTTTTATTTTTTTCTGTAGAGATGACATTTCACTATGTTGCCCAGGCTGCTCTTGAACTCTTGGACTCAAGCAGTCTGCCTGCCTTAGCCTCTCAACGTTTTGAGATTACAGGCATGAACCACCACACCCGGCTTGTTTATTATTTTTAAAGTCAGAAGTCAAAAGTTTTCATTGAGTACCTAAGTGCACGCAAGGTGCTGGTGCCTGATCCCAAATGCAGGCTTAGAGACATGGTTTCTGCCACTCTAGGTAGGAAAATGGAATGTGTGATTACTTCAAGTAAGTAATTAGATGATGATAAATGTAATGTTTAAAACTAGATTTTCAATAGGGCAGAGGAGTATATAACAGGGTAACCTGTCCCAGCTTCTAACCTGGGTGTTCAGGAAGTGTTTCCCTTAGGAAGTGATGCTGAGTCATGAAGCATAGCACCTACCTAGGCATGACATGTAATTACACGGAGAAGAGTGTTTGGGGCAGGGGAGGTGTGGCCAAAGGCTTCGAGAGGACAAACAGTCCAATAGGCGTGGGGAGATGAAAGTCTAGGAAAGCTGGTGTGGCGAGAACATGGATAGATGTCCTGTTGAAAGACTGAGAGGCATGAAGTGTTGCATTAATGCAGATTCCTGTAGATCATGCTAAGGATACAGTAAGTCTCTTACATATGAACCTTCAAGTTGCAAACTTTCAAAGATGTAAATGTGCCTTTGCATGTCTAATCACATAAGTTAGATCACATATCTGGCATAGGTTGTCATGCGTGTGCATCCTTTATGAGTGGTTGTGCTTTTATATACTTTACTGAACAGTACTGTATAAAGTACAGTACTTTTACTTCAAGCCCAGGGTGTCTGGAAGCAAGCGTAAAAGCAGCAGTGATGCAGCTGGTACTATGCAGCCGATTGTTTGTTGGGTACCTAGGCTAACTTTGTTGGACTTATGAACAAATTGGACTTACGAATGTACTCTCGGAACAGAACTCATTCATATGTAGGGAACTTACTATACTGGAAGAATTCAGGTGAGAGAGGGTTGACTGTTGTGAGTGAAATCAGAGAATAAGTCATTGATATGTGTGTGAGGAAGAGTCAGTAGGAAGGAAGTGGATATGGATTAGAGCAAGAATGTAAGGAATTGGGAGGGATCCAACATGACTTCAAGGGCAGTGGTTGAGGGTGTCAGTGCAAGAGATTGGAAGAAGAGAAAGAAATCAACTTTGCAGATGAAGATCAAAAATTAAGCTTTGGATTTCTTCATTTATGTGTCTCTGAGACACATCAATTAAGTCATGGAAGATAGGAATTTCAGACTTAAGCTGAAGAAATAAATTTCAGAGTCCTCACTAATGTGACATATTAGTCAGGGTTTAGTATAAGTTGATATAACAAAAAGAATTTCAAATACAATAATTGAAATAAGACAGAAAACGATTTCTATCATTTCTAGCAATGCAGCAGAAGTTGGTACAAGGCTGGTCAAGTAAATCTGCTAGTTTCAACATGTGGTTTCACATCTAGACCCACAATGGCTTCTCCAGTCTGTGCCACTATGAATGTTTTCCAGACCAAAGGAAAGGGGAAGGAAGAGGTGACTTTCTTCCTCTTAAGGATATTGAAAGCTAGACAAGTCACTTATGCTCATTAAGCTTAGGCAAGATCAGTGCCCCTTGTGTTTAGCAACATAACATTCCCTATGGACCTTAGCTGCAGCAGATTGAAGGGTGTTTATAATGAGTAGCAAGGCTCTTTGAGAAAAATTATCATGAAGAAGCAGAGAGTGGGACAGAAACTGAAGGGATAAGAGGGATTAAAGGAGGGTTTTTGTAAGAGTGGAGGATTTTTGATGTAATTAAATTCTTATAGGATAAATTATAAATGTAGGCCAGGCGCATTGGCTCACTCCAGTATTCCCAACACTTTGGGAGGCCAAGGTGGGAGGATTACTTGAGTCCAGAAGTTTGGGATAAGCCTAGGCAACATAGTGAGACCTGGTCTCTACAAACAAAACTTAAAAAGTTAGCCCAGCATGGTGACACACACCCATAGTCTCAGCTGTTTGAGAAGCTGAGGAGGAAAGATCACCTGAGCACCAAGAAATCAAGGCTGCGATGAGCCATGATCATGCTACTGCGCTCCAACCTGGGTAACAGAATGAGAACCTATCTTAAAAAAAAAAAATCACGAATGCATCCAATCTGAAGACATTGAGAAAAAGGACAACTGATGGTTGAAGAATTGCCTCTAGACAAGAAGGACAAGGATAATCCCATCTGCAGAATAGCAGACAAGGATGAAAATAGATGGAGAAATATTTGTGGGCTAGGTGGCAGAATTTTATTACTATTTTCTATCTGTATTAAAGGACGGTAAAGTTTTCTGCTGTCAGTGATGGAAGAGATGGCACCAACAGTCAGAGTGTTGAGGAGGGAAGAGGGGAGGTGAAAATATTATGGAGGGCAGGGTAGCCATGCGCAGATGAGCAAGTCGTGCCCATGCATCCCCAGGGGATGCCATGCACACAGGTGACCATGAGAACACACTCCCTAGGGTTCTAAGGCACATGAACATAAGCTTCAGTGGAAGCCTGGATGTTTGCAGAGATGTCAGTGGAAAGTTGGGGCTAGAGAGAGGCCTGCGTTGCTGTGCAGTAATTATGAAGGTCATTAATGGTTTCAACCTGAATTTGTGATATATCAGCTGTTCTGTCATTCATTGGTAGTGAAATAACATTCTGACTTTCTACTCTCTGCACTTTGACTTCTACAACTTTATTGTTTCATCAGTTATCTAATTTATATTTAACTGTTCTTTAAAAAATAATTTTATTTTATTTTATTTTTTGGAGACAAGGTCTTGCTCTGTTGCCCAAGCTGGAATGTAATGGTGCAATCATAGCTCACTGCAGTCTCAAATTACTGGGCTCAAGGGTTCCTCCGGCCTCAGACTCCTGAGTAGCTGGGACTATAAGTGTGCAGCACCACACCTGGCTTTTTTTTTTTTTTTTTGTAAAGACCGGGTCTCCCATGTTGCCCAGGCTGGTCTCAAATGCTGGGCTTCAAGACATCCTTCCACTTCTGCCTCCCAAAGTGCTGGGACTACAGGTGTGAACCACTGCATCTGGCCTCTTATTCCACCCCATTTGGTAAACTTGTTCAAAAAGATTCTACTTTTTACTTAATGTAAATTCTTAATTGCTTTTCCATTCTTTTTCACATATATTTTTGTATTATACTTTCAATGTTTAAATGTTCAAATGTCTTAATAACCTTTGTTCGTCTCGTGTACTTTCCTTACGTAACCTTCTTCAGCTTTTAAGTGGTCATTTATTTGTAACAATCCATCTTCCTTCATTCTATTTAGTTTAGATGGCTATTGTTTTGTCTGTCTTAGGTATTATATCTTTCAAAATCATCTCACTTTTAAATTTATTTTTAATGTATTAAATCAGGAAAATAGGCTGTAGCCAAAGGCGCTAGCTCTGATTAATGATGCCTGCTAGGAACGAAAGGATGAGAAATGTGGCACACATGCCCTGCATCTTATTGCTTTTCTTATTTGACTTTGTTTATTATAAACAAACAAATGACCAATTACAACGATGACAAAACTGAGTGTTTTCTCCTCTGAAATATAATCCTGGTTTTACTTCTATCTGGGGACCCTGGAGTGACTTGAGCAGAAAGAAGTTCTGTATAACTTTAAAGTCAAAGAAGTGGAAACTGGGAGTTTTTGAAAATGCAACAATTCTACTGCTCACTTTATTCTTACATCACAGTGGTTGTCCCTGAAACGAAGTTGACAAAAAGTACCAAGACGTGCTGGCTCACTAAGACTCAGTTCAGATATCTGAACTACCCCATGTGACTGATCTCTGACTATTCTTCTAGAAAGGCCATGTCCGTGTAGGGAGTCTGGCCTGATTACTAAAAATACATGACATTTGTTATCCCCTTTTCCCATATCTCATCAATAGGGACTGGTGGAAAAGCATGGTGCAGAGAAGTGTAAAGGGCTGCAGGTTTGGTCTTTACACTTTTAATCAAGATGTCAAGGAACTAAAATGTAACTTACTCAAAATGCAAATGAGTCTTTTAGGATCAGGCTCAATATGGTCATGGATTTAGTTATTAAAAGAATCTACCACCAATAACTAAAAAACCAACAACCCTAGTGGTACTAACTATGGTCCACAGATGTCTAAATGGTAGTTTTAAATAAAATAGTCCTGCAAAGTATTTTTTTGCCAACCTATTTTACAGCTTAAACAAACTGACTCTAGGTTAGGTTTTGATGTAGATAAATAAATCTTGTACTTCATGAGAAATATATGGGTTGTATTTACATGCAGTCCTGATATGTCTTTATGTAAAAAAGTACTGCATTTGAAGTAGAATCACAATTAGCTGCTTCATTTTCATAATTCAATATCAACTATGATAATAGCATTCCTGGTGTTTAGAATAATAGATTTTTCTCAGTCAATAAGAAGGAACTTCAGACATAATTCTCATATTATCTAATAATCAGCTACACTTAGTAATTTGGCTGAGATAATTGAGCATCTTTCAAGAGACAATCTAAGATAGCAGTTTTCAAATTGCGCCCTATAGAATCCCAGGATTTCTCCAGAGATTTTCTCATTAACCTTAAGAAGATTCCTAAATGGATGTGGAACTACCACTAATGTCTACCTTCTGCAAGGAAGGGAGTACTTCAAAAGGAGCTTTTGAGTATTTTGCCCTGACCCCCATAGCATTCATATGGAGAACACCTTTCTCAAACAAAAACAAGTTTGCAAATCACTACTCTAAGGAGCATAGGCACATTCTTTTCAGTGGATTCTCTAAGCTCAATTCTTATATGTTATTGGATAAATATCACACACAGGGAACACTCCTTTAGCCCTAAATGTAAAAGTCTTCCCAAATTCCATCCCTGGATTGTCCTTCCCAAACCCCCTTTCCTGCTGACCAAGTAAAGCAATCCTCTCTGCCTTTCCCCAGTTAATCAGAAGGGATGGGGATGTTACTTTTTTTTTCTATAGAATAAGATGAAAAGGTGGCTTTATGAAGGTTTCTTGGAAGGAACGTTGATAGCTTTTCTGGAGGGTAGTGAGAATCCAACTCTAGATGTTAGTCAAGAAGCATCTCATCATGATTCCAACTGGAAGACATTCTAGGAATATGAAGACTGGATTTAGAATGGAGTCAGCATAATGGATGATTGAACCCAAAGATGGAAAGATCTCATGAACTTGATTACATTGTTGAGCTGTAGATCAACCAACCCTAAAGCTTGACCTTCCTCTAACTTCATTTATGTTAAGCAATATGTGTCCTTTTGTTTACAACCTTTTTGTCTCTTATTTGTAACTGAAATCATCCTGATTGATACGTATATTCTAGAGAAAGGAGGCAGCTTGTGAAAAGACACAGTGATAAGAATAAATTTGTCATATTTAGGGAACATCAAGGATGCTGCCCTTAAGTTGTAAAAGGGCTAACCATGGTGGCTTATGCCTGTAAACCCAGCATTTGGTAGGCCAAAGTGGGAGGATTTCTTGAGCTCAGGGGTTTGCCATCAACTGGGCAACATAGTAAGACCTTATCTCAACAAAAAATAAAAATAAAAAAAATTAGCTGAGCATAGTGACGTGTACCTGTAGTCCCCAGCTACTTGGGAGACTGAGACAGAAGAAGGCTGTTTGAGGCTACAGTGAACCGTGATTGTGCTACTTTAGCATGGGTGGCAGAGATCCCAACTCAGGAAAAAAAAAAAAGATTGTAAAAGAATAAAGCTGAAGTTAACTGGTCTGGGCACTACAAGAAAGGGGCTAAGGCTGCAAATACAAAATGGTTTAAGGAGATAAGAAGCCCAGTTTAATGGAATTACGGTGTTCAAGGTGCCAAGATAAGGGATAATGTTGGAATTTAAGGTATAGAGAAGTTTTGTTGTCCAGCTGAAAACTTTCCAACGACCTTGGGAGCCTGATAAGAAGGTAGGTTAATGGCAGGGCTGGGGAAATGGGGAGTGATTGATATTTCCAAGGCATAAAAGACATAAAGCAAAAATAGCTTCTCCTGGAAAGGGCTTCAATGAAAAGATATTCCTGAAGATTTATTTCAGTTAGGACCAAGAAATGGAGACAGAGGTTTCTGTAAAAAGTTTGAGTTCATAGAGAAGTTTAGAAAACATGAAATGTGCTTTCCAGAGAGTGGAGTAAGATTTTTAGACAAGATAGGACTTGGAGAAGTCTAAGACAAAAAGAAAAAGAAGAATAAAAGCTCCTCCCAATTATATATACATATATGGTCCAGCATTTAAGTTCACGAACGCATCCCAGGAAAAGTACTATGTACTTTATTGCTGACTATCACTACGGTCATCTTCAAAGTACTCTCCTTGGGAAGCTATGCACTGATGCCAGTGCCTAGTCCACTCGTCAAAGCAATTTTGGAACTCTTATTCTGAATGGCCATCAGTGCTGTCATTGATTACCCTTGATGTCCTGAATGTCATCAAATGTCTTCCTTTTAATATTTCTTTTATCTTCAAGTAAAAAAAAAGTCATTGGAGACCAGATCTGGTGAGTAGGAAGGATATTCCAATACAGTTATTTAGACAGTGCTGCCAATGTAAGCTCCCAGTGGCAAAGTTTGCAAACTTAATTGTCAGTTCTCAACACATAACGACAACAGCTCTGATGGCCATTCCAGGAAAAAAGTTCCAAAACTTCTTTGACAGGTGAACTAGATGCTGGAGTTGGTGCATAGCTACCCAAGAGGAGTACTTCGAAGATGACCATAGTGATATTCAGCAATGAGGTATGTAGCACTTTTTCTAGGAT
>CAUYQG010292202.1:0-10208 GCA_963574415.1 Tarsius wallacei
ATCCTTCCGCCTCAGCCTTCCAAGTAGCTGAAACTACAGGCATGCGCTACCACGCCCGGCTAATTTTTTTTTGAGTTATTGTAGAGATGAGGTCTCGCCAAGTTGCCCAGGCGGGTCTCGAACCCGTGGACTCAGGCAATCCACTCACCTCAGCCTCCCAAAGGCGCGGGATTACAGGCTGAGCCACTGAGCCCGGCTTGTACCTCACAACTTTAAAATAGACTAAAATTTTTTTAAAAGTAGTCATATTTGGGTGCAGAAATTTGACGATATATATTAGAGGAAGTCATATTTGGGACAGATATTTACATACATGAACATATAGTTATATTTGCGGACAGATATTTATATATGTATATTTGTCACATTTGGAGGCAGATATTTACATATATGTAAGTTGGTTTTAATTTGGACTTAACTCACATAAATTTGTCATTATTTTTGTTCCAAGATGCTTTTCTTCAGGCTATAATATAATTTGGCTTACTGAGAGTTCATCTTAACTCTGCATGTAAGTTCTGAATGTAGGTTCCTGTGTGTTTTTATTCTATCTTCATTAATTCTATTCTAGTTTATTTTTCACTAGTCCCTGTTACTTTCCCTAAGACAACAAATCATACAGCAGGGTAATAGTTACCATTTCTGTGCTTTCTTAGTATAGATAGTTTGTATTTAGTTTCATTTTCCTTCAGTTTGAGGAACTTCCCTTAATGTTTCTTGAAGTGCAAGTCTGCTCAAAACTAAGTCTCTTAGCTTTGCTTGTTTAAAATTGTCATTATTTAACTTGTTAGAATTTATTTTTTATTTTAATAAATTTTGTGTATCATATTTAAGGTATACATCATAGTGTCATAAGATACATATGTATAGTAAAATGATTATTATAGTGAAACAAATGATTATATCTATCAGCTCATATTTATGTTTAGCTTGGAGGATTATTTTATTTTGTTATAAAATCCTAGGTTAACCATTATATTTTCTTAATAATTATAAAAGTAATGTTCTAGTTTCTTATGGCTTGCCTTTTTTCTGATGCAAAGTCAATGATAATTTTTATTTTCAGATTCACTCTATGTAATGTGTTTTCTTTCCCTTCTGGCAGTTTTAAGATTTTCTCTTCAAAACGGTTCCAGGAATTTGATTATAATGAGCCTTGGTATAGTATTCTTTGTGTTTTGTTCCTTGACGTTTGTTGAGTTTCTTAACTCTGTGGGTTTACGGTTGAAATAAAATCTGAAACATTTTCTGTCAAGATTTTTTCCAATATTTTGTCTTCCCTCCCTTCTTTCCTTTTTCTTTTTTAGGACTTAAATCACATGTCTGGTGTGCTATTGATATTTTTCCAGATTGTAGAAGTTCTGTTCATATTTTTTTCAGCACTTTTTTGTCTATTCCTCAGTTTGAATAGTCTGCTATGTCTTGGAGTTCACTGAGTCTTTCATTTAGAAAATATAATCTGTCCTTAAGCTATCCAGTTATTTTTTAGTGTCTATATTATATATTGGTGCTCTAGAAATTCATTAATTTTTTGCATCATTAATTTATCTCTTTAGTGTCTTCTTTATTTTGATTCTTGAGCATATTTGTAATGACACTTAAAATCCTTGTTGGCTACTTACATCATTTCTATCTGTTCTGTGTCTATTTCTTTTTACTCATATTTCTCTTAGTTATTGGTCACATTTAACTCCTATGGTCTAGGCATTATTTTGACTGAAGTTTGAATAATGTGACTATTATGCTATTGAATGTCTAGATTCTGTTGTTTTCTTTGTAGAAGACTGAGTATTGTTTTGGTCAGTATTTATTTGATTTACCTGCAACCAACTAAGATTCCCAGGCTCTTGCATTATTCTTCACCGTGTCAGAGTCCAGAGTGTCTCTAGGCAAAAAGCTGGGGTACTCATATGTCTCACATGCCTACTTCCAACTTCTCATGAATCTTGATTCTAAAATACCTGCTTTCTTGGATCTGAAAAAATTTGTTTTTACATGTTTCTCCTATTTTATAGATGTTGACAGCAGAAAGTATAACCTGGTATGAATTGCTTTATTATAAACAGATGCAGAGTAGATAATTTTGCTAATGGGATTAATTTTTCCCCAGGGTGATGAGTGGTAGATGAAAATACAAAATATTAAACAACCGAGACAATAAGTAACTCAGAAAATCTTGGTGAGAATTAAGGCTATCAAGTTATTGCCTCTTTTTTATTCAGTAGTTGAAACTACTATAATTGGTTATAGGCCATGTTATAAAAATTCTTTCTCAATTTACGAGTGTATTGAAGAATGTCATGAGGCCATCTTCAGACAGAGTGCTAGCAATTTTATTTCTAGTTGCAGAAAAAGAATGAATAATGACTGGACTAAATCCAATATGAGAAAGATGGAATGAAGAATCCCCAGATTGAGGTCATTAAAATTATACTTGACATTTAGGTCATTGTCAGACATTTGGAAATGAACAAGGTGAGATGGCTGAAAGCTTAACTGAAAAACGAGGACACAAATAAAACTGCCTACCGGACACATGGGAATAAGGGCAGCCAGAGCTTTGGATGGGCATTCACTGGGTCTATCATGAGAAGCAGAATGTGTGTACTTGGGTGAAGTGGACTTATGTAAGCATTTTTTAGCAACGGAAGGAAGTTGGAATGAGCAAGCAATGCTTGGTTTATAGCAAATTAGAAAGACAGCTTTATTATTTTCAGAAGATAGAGAATAAAGATATCCTAGGGAAATAAAACAGTATTATCTATATAGCTAATGTACTGGGTGGTGGGGGCAGGGAAGGTCTCTGTCTTACAATACATACATTAAGGAGAGAAAAAGTTTTAGGGGTCCAACAATATATTATGTGCTAATTTGTTTGCATTAATTTACACATTATTAATAAAAGAATTACATGTTGATGTGTCTGGTTTTATATACCGTTTTTAGTAGCTTGAATAGAGAAAAACAAAATGTTATTCTAGCCTCTTAGCATAGGGAGGCTTGACTGAATTAGGTCACTGGGTATGGAAATGGAAGGAAAGAAAGAGGGAGAAACAAGAGGAAGCTGGCAGTAACGTAGCTATTTGGAGCAAGATTAGACACATATCACTGGCAAACAATAGCATCACTGAATATGCCATGTACAAGCTATTGACCTCCTAATACAAGCTGAGAGCTCCCCTCGTATCTTTATTTATATATAATATTTTTGAACAATTTGTTTATGGTGATATTTTTTTTGTTTAGTTAATGCTTTTGGTTAATAGTTTCAAGGGATATTAAATAGAAAAGCCATAATGAATGCTTGAGCAGTCTGAATAATAAATGTCTCACAGCTGCAATGTTTCTTTAAGGGGAATGGCTCAATTTCATTGTTTTCATGGGGTTTATTAGAGGTTCAATGTTTAAAACCAAAAAAGTTCACATAAAAAACAATTTTTGGTGTCAGTTACTATGATTGAAAGCACTAGTTTTGGTATCCGAGTTCCACACAATCTGATAAACATAAATGCTAACTAGCATTGATAGCTAATTATATTATTAATGGCTGAGTTGAGTACTCATATTTTGCTTCATGTTTAAGAACTAAAAGAAAATTATTTCTAAATGAATTATTTTGAAATAGCAGTGATAAAGTCTAATCAAACCAGGTGAAATGGGGACCAACAGGAGGCTCAAATTTTACCTGTATGATACATCACTTGTATACCTAACCCTGAATTGTACCCCACATCTTTAAAATAAAAAAGAACAGATTAATCCAGATTAGAAATCTCAAATTTTCTTCTAATATATATTTCTAGATATGTGAGGAGTCTTGGGGAGAGTTTAGATCAACCATTATTAGCTTTATTCTGTCTAAGATTATATTATCCACAATCCTTCTAGCCATGATCAGGGTAGCTTTATATTAGAATTTTTTTGAATGTGGCAAACCTCTTTTCTGCTTCTTTTAGCTCCTGTGACAGACATAGGGCCCCCTTCTTCTAGGTCTTCATATACATTGCCTATGTTACCTTTCTTTTTTCTCTCTGAGCTTTTAAAATCATATACCTTGCCACATACCTTATCTAAACTTTCCTCTCTCTTTTTAAATCCTAATATGTTCCTTTGCTAATCGGACTCACAAACTTTTTTCCTTTGATCTTTGGTCATATTCCTGTCCAATTATTTCATAGATGTAAATGGGGCACACTTTATATATTTAAATGTATAATTTATAAGTATAAATTACATATATGTACATAATTTTTTCATCATTTGTATACATTTCTCTTTTTGCTCTCTTATAATTTTTTAGTGAAAAACATGTTCTAAATTTCTGTATTAGCTCACCCAACCATCTTTCATCCTAAATTGAAATATAATTTACACATGTATTACATGCTCAGGTTTAAGGGTTGTGACAATTTTACCCACCCATGTAAACAATACCTAAAGAAAGAGAGAAAATATTACTACTCCTAATAAAGTTCTCTATATCTTCTGTTAGGCAGTATTCTCAATCCTATAAGCAACAATGTTTCAATATTTATAAAAACAGACTGATTTTACCTTTTTTTGGAAATTATCTAAATGTAATCATCCAGTATGTTCTTTTAGAAGTCTGGCTTTTGTTAACAAAATTCTTATTGATTTAATCATGTGTTTTATGTCTTCATAATTAATCTAAGTTTACTGCTGAGTAGTATCCAGCTATATGGATAAACACAATTCATGTATTCACTCACTTATTAATGGGCATTTGGTTTGTTTGCAGTTTGGGGTTATTATAGATATGACAGTTATACATATTCTTGTACAAGCCCTTTTGTGAACATATATTTTTATTAGTTTTGAGTAAATGGGATTCCAAACAAGTAGAATTGCTGTTTCATAATATTAAAGACAAGTCAAATAGTTATAAAAAATGTCTCTATATTTATTCTTCTCCTTCTAGCAATGTAAAAGAATTCCAGTGACTCCACACCTTTGTCAGCATTTTATGCTTTCAATCTTCTGGATTTTACCCATTTTAGAGAGCCTCTGACTCTTTCCCTCTCTTTTTTATTTTTTGTTGCAAACTTCTTGTAAGTAACTATTTTTTGTGCATTCTACTTCTAAACATTTAGAAACATTCTAAAATGTTTCTCCGATATTCTATAATTATTTCAAGTATGTATTTGCTAACTTAAATTTCTTGAAGACAATATCAGTATTTCTTTTGTAGTGTCATTCTTCAACCTCCACACAAAAACTAGCACATTGCTAGACATCATCAGAGGTTAAATGTACATTAAAGACTCAACTGATAGAATATTAGAGACAGAAGGACATTACCTTGACAAATGTTTTGTTTTGTAGCTGCTGGACAATACTCAGATTGTACAATGCCATGCCCAATTTATGCAATAACTGAGTTCATATGAGGAGGAAGATCTTTTAACCCTTGATCTAGAACACTGTACAGTGTGCCAGGCTGCTTCTCTCGATTAATTGACAGACAAGATATTTTTAAGTATGATGAGTTTAAGAGCTAAAAAGAGAGTTCCTAAATATAAACACATTCCCTGAAATTCTTGGCCTGCTGTGGTATCCGTTGTGCATTTCCAACCTGAGTGCACATGATAACTTTCCTTGCTGGGAAACAATCTCAAAGCTTGATATTCTGCTGGTGAACAATCTCAGAATTTTATTTAGAGTATCTTAAGAAAGACGAAAGATTGATTTGTGTTTGTCAGATACTGTAGTATTTCAGTTAATGTATAAATATTGCATTTAAGAGTTTTTTGGCTTTATGTATTATTATATCTTTTCTTGTAAGAGGCCCTGAAAAAAATAAAAAGGAAAAGGCTGCCCACTCCTTAGAGAATATGGCAACCACTTAGATAAGCTTATAGTGTACAGCACATCATGTAAGATAAATATCTTCCCTGGTTTTACAGGTTTCACATGTATCACAAAAAAAAAAAACTGGACAAATTATATATGTGCCAAATTGACGTGAATTTCAGTATTTTAAATTACCAGATCAACATACACTGCTATTTTTCCTAATGCATATTTTTAACTGCTATTCATAACTTCTCACATATGATAAATGACACATAAATTATGGGCAAAGAAAATTTCAAGTCTCTATATTTAAAAATTGGGAGTTAGAACACTTCCTTTTATTCTTATGAATTCTTTTTCTTTAACTGTAATTATTATAAGGAATTCAGAGCATGCCAGAAATTATGACAATGCTAATCATAAGCCTGGGGTATGAATTAAAAATTGTTTATGGCAGTGCTTTTCTCCCTGAAAAATCTATTAACTATTGCCTTGATTTATCTGTCCCATAAATCTTGGGGAAGATGCTTTTGTAAATATATTTTTCATAATCAGTGTGTAAAGACATGTCTTGAAATTTGGCAGAATACCTCAAAGCACCTAAGCTGAGACACATAACTCTTTTTTTCTCAAGTTACAGACTAGGATCTGGCTATTCTTAAACACTGACAGTAGTTTCATTCCTTTGCATTTTGATGCTTCTGATGCAGTCAACACAGAATATCTCTTTGTCATTGATTCTTGCGAGTGTTGATCCCTTTAAAACACAAAAGTTTTACAGACCATTGTGTTGCTAATCTATTTTTACATTTGTAGTCCTTACAATCTTATTGAAGTTCTTTCTAGAAGATTCCAGAAGGCAGAAAAGAACCTAGGACATCACATTATGCTGAGGCTTCATGATAAGGTAGCATTTTTACCCATTACATAAACTATTTCCCCATTCTGTCAAATGTCCTATAAAAAGTACATAGGAAGACATTCCCTGGTTTCCACTTAATCACCTGTGGTGGCCTGGGCTCCTTGGGACTTGTAATCCTGTCTTGGAGTCATAAAGGTGAGGTGTGTTATGTATTTGGAAACCAAAGGACAAATGCTCATATCTTTTATGTACAATTGTGGAATAATAGCACACCCTCAAGGTGATTTTTTTTTCTGATGTTGAGGATCAGAATTTTTGAAAAACAAAATAAAAACACCGAGAAAGAAACCTGTAAATCCATTTCATTGCCAGTGGCCTGACAGTTAAGGTTATAACAGGAGGCTAGTGTGCCTGTAGCATTGTAATTGCATACCTTAGATTCTCTTTTGATTCTTACTTTGTTTTCTGCAATATCTGATAGCAAGAAATAACATTGCAGAATTGAATGTCTAGTCAATGTTCAGACCATGATCTCTCAGGGGAGTCATGGATAACCTTGCCCCTTTGCCTTCACCTCTGTATATTGGTGAACATGATAGGTACTGTTGAAAGGAACTTATGATTTTAAATTCTGAAAACCATTATTATGCTGTTCTATTATTAAAAATTACTATACAATGGGTTTGTCCGAAGACAGAATTCAGTCTGAAGTACAGTTGTTTTGGCTTCTGTATTGATTTTCAGAGGGCATGGAATGAATGAACAGGGTGGTTTATTTCTGGTGACTTGCAACCAGTTACTAAGGTGCATTTTTCTTAATCTCTAGGTGGAAAATCATTATGCTTATAACTTGTGAGAATTATTTTTTAGAACAACTGAAAAGAAATGCGTTGTTAAAAATTTCAATTTTGTGTATATGTATACTGAATAGCAAATTTAAAATAAAACCATTCTAAGAGTTCATAAGTGAATTTTTAAATGTTTTATCAAGGGTTAATATACATAAAGTGTACAAATCATATGTATGCAACTCAGTGAAGTCTTACATGTATCACATATATAACATGTATGATGTATTTAGTATACTAAATGTTTAACCCCCTATCATACAACAAAAAAATATAGCTCTTCTCTTTGGTAAACAGAAGAAATGGGTCTAGCTAAGCAAATATACGGTTTGGGTTGGCATTCAGACACCAGGAATGATGGTCAGTTATATGTGTCAATCCAACACTAACCTAGGTATTGCTGTGAAGGTACTTTGTAGATGTGATTAACGTCTACAATCAACTGATTTTAATTAAGGGAAAGTACCCTTCATAATTTGTGTGGGCCTGATTCACAGCTGAAAGGTCTCTGAGGAAGAAACTTAGCCTGTGGTCTGAAGCACTACGGTATGAAATCAAGGATCATGTAGAAGATTTGTTTATATATAAAAGGTGATGCCTCAGCTCCACAGTAACTTGAGTTTCGAGTATCCTTATACAGGGGTAGGGTCGTCTTTGACCCCGTGTTGGCCTTATTTCCTCCACTTTTCTGATGATTCTCAGTCCAGAATCCACTGCATGGCCATTCTCCGTTATTTGCCCTTAACTGGTGGGTTCGCCAGTGGTTCATATTCCATCTTCTCACTCTATACTCTTCTCCTAGGCAACTTATCTGTGTGATTGCAATTGTAACCATATGGTAATGATTTCCAAATTTAGCTCACCAGCCCAAATCCCTCTTCTGAGATGCAGATCCATATACTTAACTCTCTACCTGACATCTTGACTTTAGTACTTTCACATTGCTTGAGAACCAACAGGCGCAAAACCCAACTCGCAACCTGTCCTTCCAGTCCTGCCTCTGGCATAGCTGCAGGTCCTTCCTGGTCCAGGAGCCTTGGGAAATCAGAGTAAATGCATATGTGCCAATAAAGAAAAGTGTCGAGGAATGAAATTTAGTTAGGAGGATTAACCGTGACTGTGTTTAGCACTACTGCCTCAGCATGTCTGAGTCTTAAGAAAGATCCTTCCACTCAAAAACAAGCTCCATAGTAAATATTGCAATGCTTTTATTTACAACTCTTTACATGGGCTCTCAAAAGCACAAATAATGTTTTTTTGTGTGTAATTGTAGACAATACTGGAAGTAACAGAGATACAAATTTTCAAACATTATTTTACCTCAGTCTTACAACAATTCTTGAAGTAGGAAACATTACCTCTACTTAAATAAGGCAATGAAGGTACAGGGAGATAAAGAATTTTCTCCAAGATCATAGCAACTTGCTGCAGCAGAACTAAGATTTAAATATAAATGTAGCTGACTCTGAAGCTCAGGTGCTTTCAACTTTATGAATCCAGAAATTGATATCCTCTTTGCCACCATACGATATAAGGCTTATATACTCAGACTTGGCTGATAGCAATTAAAAAATTGAATCAAGCATTCTCACTATATATTTCTAAGATTGTAACTTTATATATCTTCTCATGTAACATAAAAATGACATTAGGATGTGGATTTATTTTAACAAAAATATTGTACTATATGTGGCACCCCTCTCAGGCTGTCTTTTTAACCTGGAATAATGTGTATGCCACATATGCATGTGTGCGAGTATTTAACATGTCACAATTTATTTCAGTTTCACTACTATTTTGTCACTCTGCACTCTTGAATCCTACGACCAATTACTTCTTTTACCCATACTATTTTAAATAAGATTCCAAATTAGCTCATGTAAAACTGGTATTAACTGACTATTAACTTGTTCTTCCAGATCATGTCTCAATAAAATATCCTGTGGAGAAGAAATGAGAGCAATACTTTTATATTTTTTCTTACACTTAATTGGAAGTTAGTCAATAAGATTTTCTGATTTTAAAAAGACCTTTACTTTTCACAGTTTGCAAATTATAAACCTCCATTCTCGTTATAAAATAAAAGCTGTCATTATCTTGCTCAATATAGTGCCATTTAAAACGAGCAAGATTCAAATACTTTTGATTTTGAAAATATGAGCTTATTCTCAGCTTATATGGGGTAGCTGTTTACCTAATGTTTTAACATCTATTTATAGAATTAGATTATTACCAACCATTTCATAGATTCTACTTTTGGTGGCCACTTGGCCCCGACCACTCCTCTCAGTCTTGGAAAGGTTTAAGCAGCAGCCCTTGCAGACCGTGATTTACAAATATGTCCCCTTCCCCTACTCCTTCACCCAATATCTGCTGTTAAGTCCTTGCTTTGTAGTGTTCTACCTTACATTATATCTGATTCTTCAAAAAGGGTTATTAGTAAGAAGAAAAGAGAACACAAGTCAATGATCCAGTATAGATCAGAAAAATCAAGCAGATTCCAGGAATATGTATAAAGGGATGAAAATATAATCTGTGGTCAAAATGTTTGTCTATTTAAAAGTAAATTAAGCCGGGCTCGGTGGCTCAACCTGTAATCCCACGCCTTTGGGAGGCTGAGGTGAGTGGATTGCCTGAGCCCACGGGTTCGAGACCTGCCTGGGCAGGCGAGACCTCATCTCTAC